>BDJD01001914.1:217951-265972 GCA_002564525.1 Rosa multiflora | reverse complement strand
CATAACCCGGAAGATACTCATGAGACGGATTTTGAGTCTTGATGATTAAAGGATTGGAATGTGCCTAAGTATCCTTCGAACCCACGGGCCTCCCACGCATCCTAGCTGGGGCCATGGCCTGTAATGCCAGAGTGCCACTCTCTTTGGCATTGGCGCCATGCCTACCTCCGTGTAGGTGGTGCTACGTCCTCTCATAGGAACGTCCTTCCTTGCAGGCATATTTGCAGCATATTTATGTGATCTCGTCACTTTAATAGGGATCGAGATGAGACATAGTGGGGACAGGTCACGACAATTCATGTCGTTCCTGTTGAACATTTGTGTTCTTATCTCCCCCAAACGACGGGAAGACTGTCTCATCAAAGTGACAACCCGCAAATCTAGCGGTAAAGAGATCGTCTTGCAAGGGCATTAAGTGGCGGACGATTGTTGGAGTCTCAAATCCAACGTAGTTGCCCATTCGTCTGTAAGGACCCATCATAGAGCGCTGTGGCGGCGCAATTGGCACATAAATAGCTCACTCAAATGTGCGTAAGTACAAAATACGTGTACCCAGTCACTAGCTGTAACGCAGAGGGACATTGAGTGGCGGTAGGTCGTAGACGAATTAGCATAGCTGCATGCGATATCTCATCACCCCAAGAGGATGTAAGAAGATTGGTGCACATTACCAATGTTCGGACTACCATCGTAGTAGTTTCCGCGAGACCAATTGGGTGTGTACATGGAAATGTGATGTCCAACATCAAGCCCATTGCAATATCCATCGAAAGTCTTTCGATGTAAACTCTCTAGCATAGTCAAATCCAATTGACTAAATAGGATGATTCAGGGAGTGAGCCCTTTGTCACATGATATGTGCTAGGAATGTAGCATAAGCAGCATTACAAGTGGACAATGACACAACACGTGACCAGTGTGTTTGCGTGTCAACCAACATCATGAGATATTTAAGCGTCCGCAAGTTGGTTGAATCAATCCACGAAATCCCTACGGATTCTTTGGAAGAACAAAATGAGTATTTGCATATCTTGTGCGTAGGACGGTCTCAGTCCTAATTTCTCGAAGGAACTGGCTTAGTAAAACGAGCGAGAGGCCTTAGAAGCAACCATTGAGTATTTTGGTTAGGCCTGAGCGTCTGAAACGCTATGTGAAGCAAGTTGGTGATTACAATATCACCTGGGGCGCCATCACCATGATGGACGCCATCCATGGCATCATGGATAAGGACTGCGCCAGCCCTAGGCTGGTGGTGGTCGGAGGCAGTGCCCTAGGCAGCTGTGTCGGTCACACTTAGTCTAGAAATCAACTTTTGATTCATGCTTCGTTTCGCTCGAAATAAATGATGTCCATGTTAAGTCTTTTGTAGACGGATCATCATATCATGACTAGGATGATCTATCCTGTCGTGACAAAGCCAATTTGTTCGCAATCATTAGAGGTATTGCAAAGGAACTCATTTTCGTTCTCTACATGTGTTTTCGCATGGAATTCGTTGGCCATTCATAGGGTACGATTTGCCCTAAGAGCGTAGAGAGTTTCTGTGACAACTGTAATAAAGGTGCCATTTGGCAAGTGGAACTTGGGCTATTCCATGTCCTTGAAATAATATTGATGGCCCAGCCATCGTAGTCACAAAGTAATATGCTCAGAATCAAAATTGAGTCATAATGAAAAGAACTCGAAATTTTATTCATAAACCAACGAAGTGACATCATCGTCTCTTAACCATTAGGAGAATCTAATCCAAATGCTAAATAATGCAAGACAATGGTAGTCGTCTAACTTCTTTCGGTAATTCCAACGCAAATGTGACCAGGTGAGTAGAGAGATGTCGATGGAGCAAAGCTCGCTTAATTACCACTTATCTCAAAACCTTCCTAGACATCATATTTACATTGAGTATGCCTACTTTGAAGAAAGACTAAACCATAGGCATCTACTACAAAAAATAATGTGGCAATTGCCTACATCTCTCGGAAAATAAAAAGACTTAATCAAAATCGCCAGTCTCTGGATCTTGGCCTTTGAAGTCTTCAACCCTTAAAGCGAGATTGTCATCTTGATCTTCTTGCTCCATGTAATTTGCTTCCCTTGCTTCACGATACGTCTTGTACGCGTTAGCAACATTCTGGGGTGCATTACATACTTTAGCCCAATGTCCGGACGCTCCACACCGAAAACAAGCATCATAGTGATCAGGTTCCCTTGATCGAGGCTCTTTAGGAGCGCTTTGGGGATGGCTATTCCATTTGGTGGCATCACCACCATAGCCAGAGGCTTGGCCTCTCTCTCTCTTCAAACGTTTACTTCTACGGTTCCGTGCACGCTTATCTTGGCGATTTCCTTCCTCTTTGGGGTGAGAATATGGACCAGAACGTCTAGAATAATCCATTTCCTCAGGGCTTCGCTCCTTACGCCCTCCTTTAGGGGCGCGACTATAATTAGACTCCAGAATTGGCTTTTCTCCCACGAGTCTAGAGTTATAGTTCTTCACAAGTATGTTGTCGTGCTTTTCAGCTACGTTCATGGCTCCAATAAGCTCATGAAATCTTGTGATGCGTCTAGCATTGACATCAATCTGATAGTTTTTGGCTACCATTAATGCAGAGACGGGGAATGTGGAGAGAGTTTTCTATATCAACATCGTATCAGTGATTTTCTATCCACAGAATTCCATCAAAGACTTGATACGAAGTGCTTCTGAATTGTAGTCAAGTACAGATTTGAAATCACAAAAGCGGAGGCTATACCATCTCACTTCTAAGTCTGGAAGCAGGGAATCACGGACGTTGCCAAAACGCTGCTCGAGTTCTACCCATAGTTTTCTTGGGTCTTCCTCATTGACGTACTCATTTTGGAGCGCGTCATTAATGTGCCTTGTCATGAGAATGATGGCTTTTGCTTCATTAGCCTCTCTCGTAGCTCTATTTGGTTCAAAAGCAGCATCTTGTTGAGGAGTAAGCACGTCCTGACTTGGCTCTTAGATCGTACTCAAGATCCCATCAGCCTTAAGATACTGGCGCACATCACGGACCCACTTGTGGTATCCTGTGCTTGTTGTCTCTAGTTGAGCAAAGCTCAACTTGTTCAGGTTACTCATCCTGAAAAATAACAAGGAAGTAGGGTTAGTTTCGGAGAAAAATAAGCTACCACGAAAGCAATGAAAATCTCTGAGCGTAGTCGCTTCCAAGAAATTATGAATTTCCGAGCGTAGTCGCTTCCAAGAAATTCAATTCCAAGAGGGGTTGGATTAGATTGAAACAATGATGTTTGTGGTCGATCGTATTCTTCTCAACAAACTCTAAGTTTGGAGGCCTCTACAAGCTCTAAGCTTGGAGTGAGCCCGAACCCCCACAGTTCGGCTTTTGGTCTCCCCTATGAAGAAGAAAGGGGGGTAGAAGAAGGGATGTTGGAAGTCCCCGAAAAAATAAGAAGAAATTGAAAAACTTCAAAAAAACAGGAACTTTTAGAAAAATTACCTTAAAAAGATGGCCGGAAAAATGTCACTGGAAAAGTACTGTAGCTGCAGGGGAAGTTACTGTAGCTGACCGGAAAAGTCGCCGGAAAAGTGTTGACCGGCCGTTGACCGGCGTTGACTGACCGTTGACCGGGGTGCTGACGTGGCAGATCCGGTTGATGACGTGGCAGATCTGTTTGCGGCTCGGCGGTTGGCGGCTTGGCTGGGGCCTGCTGCACGTGGGCTTGGGCTGCAGCAATTGGGCTTGGGCTATAGCAATTGGGCTGCACAGGATCTCCCCCCCCCCCCCCCCTTTTTTTTTTTTTTTTTTTTTTTTTTTCTCTTTCTGCCGGTTCAGGTTAGGAAGATTCCGGTGGCCGGTTCAGTGGAATTTTGGCCGATTCCGGTGATGAAATTTTCGGTTCCGGCTTTCTGGGGTGGAGTCGCTGCAGGTGGTCGAGTATGGCTGCAGGAGGTGGTGAGGAAGGCTTTGAACCGGGCAGAGGGACTTTTGCTACTTCCGATGACCAGTTCGGTGGTTTTCCGGCCGGTTCAGGGGGTGGGGCCGCCGGTTATGGACTCCTGGAGTTGAGATCTTCAAGGTGGGCGGTGGTGGTTTCTGGGATTTGAAGGCTACGAATTTAAGATTTCAGGGTTAGGGCTCGTGCTGATAACGTGTTTTAGGGAATCAGAAATTGAGAGGAATTTGCTGTGTATTCTCATTGATAATAGGGGCCTCTTTATATAGAGGATTACAATGCATAGAATCTCAATCATATAAGGAAAATAATTCTACATTGATTAGGATTCTAGATCCTTCTAATTAAATCATATTACCACTAGGTCAAGTAACCTAGAGTTTGGGCTAAACACAAATTAGGTTTTCCTTGAACAATTATATTTTTTTAATTTTTTTTTTTTAATGAGTTGAAGTTTGAGACTTTGAGACATATACCCAATTACTTACCGAATGTATGATAAAGAAATTCCACAATGGTAGAACTCAACTTTGTTTCCCTTTCAATGCACAACTCGTGTACTCTCTCTTCATCATTGTTAGTTCACATTTTCTTTTTTTACATCTTGATAATTATTTTTTATTTCTTTTATCATTAGACGAAGATGTCAAGTCATCGGCCATTCAACTGATTAGTCAATAGATTCATCTTATGCCTTGAGCTAATTTAGTCTTCTTCTTTTTTTGTTCAAACTTGAAATTTGAAACACATACCCAATTACATACCAAATGTATGGCATAGAAATGTACACCTAAATCCCATAATGGCAGAGCTCAATGTTGTTGCACTTTCAGTACACAAGTTGGGCACTTTCCCTTCATCATTGTTAGTTCACACCCTTTTTTTTTTGTTTGGTCTTGATAATTATTATCTTTTTTCGATCATTGAACAAAGATGTCAAGTCATCGCCGGCACTCTACCGATTGATCACTGGATTCAGTTAATGCATGCCTTGAGTTGGTTTATTTATATATATATATATATATATTTTAACTTAAAGTGTGAAACACATACCCAATTACATACCGAATGTATGACATAGAAACATACCCCTAAATCCCGTAATGGTAGAAGTAGAACTCAATTTTGTTTCCCTTTCAATGCACAACTCGTAGTCTTGCATACTTCACTGTTGTTAGTTCACCCCCTTTTTTTGCATGTTGATAATTATTATCTTTTTTTTTAGGGAGAATAGTCACTTTGGTCACTCAACTATAACTCATTCGACACTTTGGTCACTCAAGTTTCAAATATATTATTTTGGTCACTGAAGTTTCAAATATATTATTTTGGTCACTCAAGTATTACACTGTCATTCACAAAAGTCACTTTGTTGTGAAAAAAAAAATCCCCCTTGGGTGAGTTTTGTGAATGACAATGTAATACTTGAGTGACCAAAATGATATATTTGAAACTTGAGTGACCAAAGTGTCGAATGAGTCATAGTTGAGTAACCATTTGTGGAATTCTCCCTTTTTTTATATATATTTTTTAATTTTTTTATCATTGGATGAAGATGTCAAGTCATTGGTCATTAACCGATTAGTCCTCTGTTTTTTTTTTGTTCTAACTTGAAATTTGAAATACATACCCGATTACATACCAAATGTATGGCATAGACATGTACACCTGAATCCCATAGTGGTAGAACTCAATGTTGTTTCCCTTTCAGGACACAAGTTGTGCACTCTCCCTTCATCATTGTTAGTTCACATCCTTTTCTTTTTTTTTTGGGGTCTTGATAATTATTATCTTTTTTCGATCATTGGACAAAGATGTTAAGTCATCGCTGACGCTCTACCGATCAATGCATGCCTTTAGTTGGTTTTTTTTTTTGTTCTAACTTAAAGTTTGAAACACATACCAAAATACCAAATCACCTACCGAATTTATGGCATAGAAACATACCCCTAAATCCTATAATGGTGTAACTCAATTTTGTTTTTCCTTTCAGTGCACAACTCGCGTACACTTCATTAATCATTGTTAGTTCACATTTTTTTTTTGACGTATTGATAATTATTATCTTTTTTCAAATATTAGACGAAGATATTAAGTCATCGTTGGCACTCTGCCCTGAGCTTGTTTAGTCTATCTTTATTTATTTATTTATTTATTGTATATATTGTTTTAGGGAATCAGAAATTGAGAGAAATTTGTTGTGTGTTCTCATTGATAATAGGGGCCTCTTTGTATAGATGATTACAATGCATAGAGTGAGAATTATACAAGGAAAGATAATCTCTAGATTATTCTAATTGAACCCTATTACCACTAGGTCAAGTAACCTAGAGTTTGAATCAAACACAAATAGAGATATCCTTAAACACTCCCCCTTGTGTTGTCCAAAAGCGGTGCTTCTCTCGTTGCCTCGTTAAAAACCTTGCCAAGTAACAAAAACCCAGTAGGACAAAAATAACCTCAGTCGAAGGGGAAAAAGAGCACAACACACCCTTCACGATTCGAGACGAACATGCAGACATCTCCCCCTGATGTCTGTGTCTCCCCCTGATGACTACGATAATGGGAGTTCAGATAATTTCCGCAAGCCAATTCTTACCGCATGTTTCTCGAACGTGGATTTGGGCAATGACTTAGTAAACAAGTCTGCCGCATTGTCCTTAGATCGAACCTGATTTACTTTGATCTTGAGGTGCTTCTGTTGTTGCTGATTATAGAAGAATTTGGGCGATATGTGCTTGGTGTTGTCGCCTTTGATGTAGCCTTGCTTCATTTGTTCAATGCAAGCAGCATTATCCTCATAAATGCTCGTTGGCTCATCTGTGGTAGACTTCAAACCACGATTGCTTCGAACATGCGTAACTATGGATAGAAGCCATATACATTCACGAACTGCTTCGTGAAGAACAATAATCTCTGCATGATTTGAAGAGGTAGCGACTAAGGTCTGCTTTGTAGACCTCCAAGATATCACGGTCTTTCCCATGGTGAAAACATAACCAGTTTGGGAGCGACCTTTGTGTGGGTCAGAGAGATACCCAGCATCAGCAAAACCTTCCAAAACACTTATATAGTTTTGGGGTGGGGAGAGGGAACGCAGTCCACCATGTGTAGCGTCCCTTGTACTTGATGGGTCCGAATCCATCTTCTCTCTGTAGGGATATAACAAGCCCATATCAATCGTGCCACTTAGGTATCGAAAGATATCTTTAACACCAGTCCAATGGCGTCGTGTTGGCGCAGAGCTATATCTAACTAGCAAGTTCACAGCGAATGAGATATCCGATCTTGTGCATTGTGCTAAGAACAATAATGCGCCTATTGCACTTAGATAGGGCACTTCTGCCTCCAGCACTTCTTCGTCGTCATCTTTTGGACGGAATGGATCCTTCTTTGGATCAAGACTACAGACGACCATTGGGGTGCTTGAAGGCTTAATCTTATCAGTGTTGAAACGCTTAAGCATCTTTTGGGTATAAGCTGACTGATGAATCAGGATACCATCTCTACGGTGCTCAAGTTCTAAACTGAGGAAAAACCATGTTTTCCCAAGATCTTTCATCTCAAACTCGGATTTCAAATGTTCAGCGGTTTCCCTTAACTCTTTAAGGGTGCCAATTATGTTCATGTCATCAACACAAACCGCTACTATTGCAAATCCGGAACTTGTGCTTTTTATGAACACACATGGGCATAGTTCATTGTTGACATATCCCTTTCCAATCAAGTAGTCACTTAGACGGTTATACCACATCCGTCCGGATTGTTTCAATCCATATAGTGAGCGTTTCAATCTAATCGCAAACGCGCTCCGTGGTTTAGAGCCACTTGATTTGGGTAACTGAATTCCATCTGGAATCTTCATGTATATTTAAGTATCTAGATCCCCATATAGATACGCAGTAACCACATCCATAAGCTGCATGTTCAGTTTTTCGGAAACTACCAAACTAACAAGGTAGCAGAACGTAATGACGTCCATTACAGGAGAGTAGCTCTCCTCGTAGTCGATTCCAGGGCGTTGTGAGAAGCCTTGCGCCACAAGGTGAGCTTTGTATCTTACAATCTCGTTTTTCTCATTACGCTTTCTAACGAATACCCATTTGTGACCAACTGGTTTGGTGTTGGGCGGTATTGGTACTACTTTGCCAAATACCTTTCTTTTCGCTAGAGAATGAAGTTCTGCCTGGATCGCATCTTTCCATTTTGGCCAATCAGCTCTACATTGGCATTCATCAACGGAGAGTGGTTCGATGTCATCGGTCTCAATAATCTCACGCTCCACTGAATATGCGAATACATCATCAATGATGATGGAGTTTCGTTCTCACGTCCCATGTACACTAGTGTAATTTACAGAGATCTCTACGTTCTCAGGGATATTTTCTGACATTGAGGCGTCTCCCAATGATGTCTCGTGGACATAACCATAATCCCGAACATTCTCATGGGACGGATTTTGAGTATCGATGATCAAAGGATTTGTTTGTGCATCATTCGCTCTCTTTCTAGGGCGAGTATCCTTCGAACCAATTGGTCTACCGCGCTTCCTTGCGGGACCTGCAGCCATAGAAGCCACATCATTGCCATGCTGGGCAATGACGCCATCTCCTGGTGTCATAGGAGTGGCGTGATGTCTAGTATTCGGAACATCGATCCTTG
The DNA here is from genome assembly GCA_002564525.1 of Rosa multiflora. Classification (NCBI taxonomy): domain Eukaryota; kingdom Viridiplantae; phylum Streptophyta; class Magnoliopsida; order Rosales; family Rosaceae; genus Rosa; species Rosa multiflora. The sequence goes on along the minus strand of BDJD01001914.1, from coordinate 257,371 downwards.
CAGGCACGTTTGCAACAAGTATGTGTGATCTCCTCACTTTGGCAACATTAGAAAATGCATCAGGCAGAGTGTCTGCTACGTTCTGGAGCTCGATTATTCTTCGCACTTCAAGTTCGGACTGTGCGGTACGGGGATCAAGATGAGACACAGTGGGGACAGATCACAACAATTCATATCGTTCATGTTAAACATATGTGTTCTTATCTCCCCCTAATGATGGGAAGACTATCTCATCAAAGTGACAATCCGCAAATCTAGCGGTAAAGAGATCGCCTATCAAGGGTTCAAGATAGCTGACAATAGTTGGAGATTCATAGCCAACATAGATGCCCATTCGTCATTGTGGACCCATCTTAGTACTCTGTGGCGGCGTAATAGGCACATAGATGGCACACCCAAAAATGCGTAAATGCGAGATATCAGGCTCGTATCCAGTCACTAACTGTAACGCAGAGTAAGATTGGGTTGTAGTGGGTCGTAGACGAATCAGCGTTGCTGCATGCAATATTGCATATCCCCAAGCAGAAACAGGGAGATTGGTGCGCATAACCAATGTCCGCACTATCATTTGTAGTCGTTTGATAGCGGCTTCTGAGAGACCATTTTGGGTATGAACATGGGGAACTGGATGCTCTACGTCAATCCCCAGTGACATGCAATAGTCATCGAATGTTTTCGATGTAAGCTCCCCAGCATTATCAAGTTGAATGGACTTAATAGGATGGTCAGGGTAGTGAGCCCGTAGATGGATAATCTGGGCGAGGAGTTTAGCATAAGCAGCATTTCGAGTGGACAATAGCGCGACACGTGACCAGCGTGTTGACGCATCAACCAATACCATAAAGTATTTAAAAGGTCCGCATGATGGTTGAATTGGTCCACATATATCCCCTTGGATTCTCTGTAAGAACGGAATGAGTATTTTTGGATGCTTTGCGTAGGACCGTCTCGGTCCTAATTTCCCGAAAGAACAGGCTTTGAAAATGAGCGAGGGGCCTTAGAAGCAACCAATGAGGATTTTGGTTGGGCCTGAGCGTCTGTAGCACTATTAGAAGCAAAGTGTGTGACTATATCTCCCATTATGGCGTTAGAGCCATGGAAATTGGTTTGTGTGGCGTCATGGCCACCAGGAAGAGCAACCATGGCATCATGCTCATGGTTGGGGCCATTTATGGCGTCATCACTAGGGATAGGGGCTGCCTTTCGGCGGCCCAAGCCAGCAGCAGCTCCAGAAGCTGCAATTTTCGCGGTCTTACTAAGTCCTGGAATCAGTTTTTGATTCTTGCTTCTTCTCACTCTGAAAAAGGGGTGCCCGTGTGAAGTCTTAAGTATACGGAGCATCATATCACCACCAGGATGTCCTAGTCGGTCATGCCAAAGCCAATATGTGTCTGAATCCAAGAGATCTTCTCTTATGACATTATTGGATTCAATTGGTCGAATTATAGTGACATAAAGTCCACTAGATTGACACATAAGCTTCTCGAAGATGCGCTTCCATCCGCAATCATTAGAGGTAATGCAAAGGAATTATATGTCGTTCTCACTATGCGTTATCCGTTGGCTCTTATATCTTTAAAGCTTAATAAAGTTTGATTTGCCTTAGGAGCGTAGAGAGCTTCAGTGACTTTAATCAAGGTGCCATTAGGCAAAAGGAATTAGGCCATTCCATGTCGTTGAACTAAACTTGATGGCCCAGCCATCGTAGTCACAGAGGAATATGTAGGCAACATCTCTAAGAATAATTGCCTATGTCGTAGAATGGTGTGCGTAGTCGCACTATCCGCAAGACAGTGTAGTTCGTCCATTCCTAAAAGAAAAGCTCGTAATTAAAAAGGAGTCATAAAGAAAAGAACTCAACTTTTATTAATAAGCCAAACGGAATTACATCATCGTTTCTTTCACCAAAGAAAATCTAATCCAATGAACTAGTTAATGCAAAACAATGGTAGTCGTCTAATATCTTTCGGTAATTCCAATGTAAATGTGACCAGGTGAGTAGAGAGATGTCGGTGGAGCAAAGATCGCTTAAGTACCACTTATCTCAAAACGTTTCTAGACATCACACTTACATTGAGTACGCCTACTTTGAAGAAAAACTAATATCATTGGCATCTACTACAAAAGTAATATGGCAATTGCCTACGTCTCTTGGAAAATAAAAAAACTTAATCAAAATAGCCAGTTTCTGGGTCTTGATCCTTGTAGTCTTCCACCCTTAGATCGAGATCGCCATCTTGATCTTCTTATTCCATGTAATTTGCCTCCCTTGCTTCACGATACTTCTTGTATGCATTTACAACATTCTGGGATGCAGTACACTTCCTTGCCCAATGTCCACTTGATCCACATCGAAGACAAACATCTTTATGGTCAGGCTCCCTTGATCGAGATGCTTTTGGTGCATGATTTGGACGACTCTTGGTGGCGTCACCACCATAGCCGGAGGCTCCGCCACTCTCTCTCTTCACACGTTGACCTCCATGGTTCCGTGCACGCCTTTCTTTGCTATTTCCTTCCTCTTTAGGGCGAGAATATGGACCAGAAAGTCCAGAATTGTCCCTTCTCTTAGGGTTTCACTCCTTCCGTCCTCCCTTGGGGGCGCGACTATAGTTAGACTCCGGAATAGGCTTAGTTCCCACGGGTCTAGCGTTATAGTTCTTCACAAGTATGTTGTCGTGCTTTTCAGCTACGTTCATGGCAGCAATAAGCTCATGAAATCTTGTGATACGTCCTGCTTTCACATCAATCCGATAATTTTTTGAAATCATCAGGGCAGAGACGGAGAAGGTAGAGATAGTCTTCTCGATCAACATCGTATCAGTTATGGTTTGGCCACAAAACTCCATCAGAGACTTGATACGAAGAGCTTTCGAGTTATAATCAAGCACAGACTTGAAATCACAAAAGCGGAGGCTATGCCATTACACTTCTAAATCAGGAAGTAGGGAGTCACGAACGTTGCCAAATCGCTGCTCAAGTTCAACCCATAGCTTTCTTGGGTCTTCCTCATTGAGGTATTCACTTTGGAGCACGTCATTCATGTGCCTTGTCATGAGAATGATGGCTTTAGCTTGATTTGCTTCCAAAGCAGTAGTTTGCTCAATGGAGAGCACGTTCTGACTAGGCTCTTGGATGGCTTCCAGAAGTCCATCAGCCTTAAGATGTTGGCGCACATCTCGGACCCACCTATGGTATCCTGCGCCAGTTGTCTCTAGTGGAACAAAGTTCAACTTGTTCAGGTAACTCATCCTGAAAAACAACACAAGATTAGGTTTCGGAGCGAAAAAAGGCTACCACGAAAAACTATTAAATTCCTGAGCGTAGTCGCTTCTAAGAAATTAGGGATTTTCTTAGCGTAGTCGCTTCCATGAAAAATCTTATTCCAAGAGGGGTTTTGGATTAGATCGAAACAACGATGTATGTGGTCGATCATTTTCTTCTTAACAAACTCTAAGTTTGGAGGACTCTACAAGCTCCAAGCTTGGAGTGAGCACGAACCCCCACAGTTCGGCTTTTGGTCTCCCCTATGAAGAAGAAAGGGGGGTAGAAGAAGGGATGTTGGAAGTCCCCGAGAAAAGAAGAAGAAATTGAAAAACTTAAAAAAAAACGGGAACTTTTAGAAAAGTTTACCTTTAGAAAAAAAATGCATGAAATTCTTGACCGGAAAAAGTTATTGTAGATGGTCGGAAAAGTCGTCTGAAAAGGTTGACCGGCGTTGACTAGTCGTTGACCATAGGGTTGACCAGCGTTGACCTAGGCTGCTGACGTCAGAGGATGACGTCAGAGGGCTTCAGTCTTTGGGCAGAGTCGCCTCTGTGCTTCTGTCTTTGGGTTGGGCTTCACAAGGCAGAAGGTGTAGGCTGAAGAGGCAGACGGTGGTTCAAAGGTGCGGCAGATTCAGGCGGGCGGTTCGGCTGTTTCCAGGCCGGTTCAGGTGATGAGGTTTTTTGTTCCGGGAATCTGGGGTCGAGGAGCTTCTGATGGTGGAGTGTCGTTGTCAGAGGCTGAGCGAAAGGCTTTGAGCCGGGCAGGAAGACTTTCGTCACTTCTGGAGGCCGGTTCCGGGTTGTTCCGGCCGATTCTGGAGGTGGCGCCGCCGGTTCTGAGCTCCTGGGGTTGAGATCTTCAAGTTGTGCGGCGGAGGTATCTGGGATTTGAAGGTGTATCAGGGTTAGGGCTTCGTGCTGATAACGTGTTTTAGAGAATTAGAAATTGAGAGAAATTTGATGTGTGTTCTCATTGATAATAGAGATCTCTTTATATAGAGGATTACAATGCATAGAGTTAGAATCATACAAGGAAATATAATCTCTAGATTCTTCTAATTGAACCCTATTACCACTAGGTCAAGTAACATAAAGTTTAGATCAAACACAAATAGAGATATCCTTAAACATATATATATATATATATATATATATATATTTTTTTTATACTTGAAGTTTGAAACATGTACCCAATTATATACCGAATGTATGGCATAGAAACGTACCTCTGAATCTCATAATGGTAGAACTCAATTTTGTCTCCCTTTCAGCGCACAAGTCGCTCACTCTCCTCCCTTCATCATTTATTAGTTCACATCCCCCCTTGTTGCGTCTTGATAATTACTATGTTTTATCGATCATTGGACGTAGTATGTCAAGCCATTGAACAAACAAGCTTAGAAATGTACGCGTGTACCAAAAGTTAGGTAAGATATTGGTCCATCTTTGAACATGTGGCCTCTACAGAATCCCCAAAAATGCACCAACTCTCGTTTTCCTTTTTTTGCGTCTTGATAATTACTATATATCGATCATTCGACGTAAGATATCAATTAAGTCATCGACCAAACAAGCTTAGAAACGTACGTGCATACCAAAAGTTAGGTTAGATATTGGTCCATCTTTATACATGTGCCTCTGTATTGGGTGACTTGAATCCCAAAAAATGCACCGACTCTCGTCGTCCTTGTTTCAACCGGCCATTCATGCCGAATCCAAAATCAGGCCAGCTATGATTAAGAATAAAGCTTCGAATCATCTCTAGTGTAAATTTATATCTTCTCACGATAGAAATCAAACACGAAAAGAGATCAATGTTTAACTTTATTGGGGATATGATTGGGGATGGCAATGGGGAGGGTAGGGTAAGGGGATTGGGGATGGAACCCGATTTCATTCTCCATCCCCTTACCCTCCCCAATCCCCATAATAAGATACTGGGGATTCCCCGTTTCAGTCTCCATTGGGGATTAGGTCCCCGTACCTGCCCCAATCCCCAGTAACAATATTACTAATTTATTATATAAAAATTTATACAAATAATTATGGATTGTAAAATATGAAGTTAAAATCGAACATCAAAATTAAATAAATTTCTTATTTCAATCAAGGAAAATTAACATGTTTTTTTTTTTGATCAAATAAGAACTTCATTAATAATGAACTGCTTACAACGAGTTTTTGGCGACATCTCTTACTCAGAGATGGCCACTAGACTTCCCACTGGGAACTCAATATACTGACTCTAAACTTGCACTACAACTGTATGACAAAGACAATAAACGCAGGAGCAGTAAATCCTTGACATCGCGCCTCTCGTCCAGCCAGTAAGAACTCTAAGACTAGACAACTCACTTGCTCACTTGTGTCAACACAAACGCACCAACCAGAGTCCTCCTGACCAGCTTTTGATCGACCAAGCCAACACTCGTTGTGACCTAAACTCGACCAAAAGGATTGCCGGACATTCAAACCTGGGACTAAAGAAAACCCAACACCATCACCACCTAATTGTCGACACCATCCATCCACCACTGCTCCAACACGCCATTGCCTCCAACCCGAGATCAAACAAGAACATTCCCACTAGAAGGCCAAGGATGGTTGTCTATGCCAGTATGCCACCGCCAGACAATTTCATCACCGCTGCTGACCTAACTCCAGAACAGGAACGACCTCTAGACCGCCAAATAGAAGATTGTCTATGCCAAAAATTGCAGTGCACCCGACCCAACAGCTAATACTTTAAACAAAACAAAAGAAACCAAACCCTAAAAACTAGTGACAACTACCCACGCCCAAGGGCCCAACAAAATTAAACCCGGCCCAACTGTATAATCACTGCAGCCCAATAGCTAGGCCAACAAACCTTGCACTAGACCCACCACCGTGGCATCACCGGTTCCGTCGTACTGCCTCCAGACCACCACCGCCCTAATCAGTCCACCGCCGGCGCTCCACCATCCAAACCACATCCAACCACCGCTTTGTAACAGCCAAGCCCAATCCAGTTTCTGTCGGGCCACCACCACTGTATCGCCGCCTCTGCCGGACCACCCCAGCGGTCTAACCACCTCCACCATTGTCCTGCAGCCACCCCCGTTCAAGCACGAGAAAAACAAACAGACAACTGATGACAACAGTAGACCGACGGATCCGAAACAGAAGGCACCACCACTCCAGAGGTCAACCGATCCCAATCTCGGCGATCCCATTCGCACTACAGCCAAACCACCGCCACCGACCAGGAAGGGAAGGATCTGATTGTCCAACTCGAGCCCGCCACTGAATCGATCCCCGATCCGACGATCTTGACCCCTGCTCGCTCCCCAAACCCGACCCATACTCACTGAACCAAAGCTTGCCCGCCACCGCAAACTCCCTACACAACTTCCACAGCCCCCGGCGGTCCAGAAGAAAGCGCCGAGGATGATCACCCACCATGGAACAGAGCCCGTCCGGCGACATCGTCAACAGACGCGCCGCCGGACGGAATGAGGAAATTTTCTTGAAAACCCTAGCGGCTGTCGAGAGAGAGAAAAATGTTTGGAACTCTAAATTGATTATATAGGAAAATTAACATGTTGATAAAGAATTTTTATTAAAAGAATCTTCATTTTTTTGAACATATTTATTAACAGAATTTAAATATTGACAAAAAGATGAAGTTTACATAAATATTTATTTATAAATAATATCAAATATATATATATATATATATAATAAATAATAATACAAAATATTTCAGATAATTCTTATTGGGTGGGTATGGGGATATGGATTAAAGTATCATCCCCGCCCCGTACCCGATTTCATAATTCGAATATTGGGGATCCTCATCCCCGTTACCCGATTTCCCCCGAATTTCTCTCCATTAGGGTCGAATACCCTATGGGTGCCCCACCCTATGAGGATTTTTGCCATCCCTAGATATGATGCTCTGGGTAAGTGTTTTTCCAATCGTGTATAATTTAATTCATCATAATGCACCAATCGATGCTGGGTCGTCAGAGGATCAGACTATGGAGTATGGACGCTAATGGTCCACAACAGGACCATGGATACTTCCTCTTCATTCTCCACAAGTCCACCCACAAGTCCACAAGTTATTCGCCTCAACAATAATTCCATTGTTAGTATTAGTGTGTTGGTTAGTTTTTGTTTGTTGGAAAATGACTTTTGATTAGCTTCCAACTCTCCTTATATTTTCTCTGTGTCTATGATGCAGTGGCGTAATTGTAATTTGATTAAAAAAAGAAAGAAAAAAAAAAAAGGAAAGGAAAACTAACTCGCTTTCGATCATCATCTACCACAAATCCAAAGTGCCAATCATGTCAAAAAGCTAGGGGATAGTTATGGATATTTATGTTTCAAGTCTTCTAATTGAGGTCACTTGCCAAGTCTTACTACATAAGCGGATACTATTAATGAAGATGAAGATTTGATATTTTCTTGAAAACCAAAATGATATTTCGAAAGGTAACAAATGAAACGCGCGAGTACGATCGTTGAAAATAACGGGTAACATCTTAAGATGTATGAAAAATGTAAGAGTCGATCTTGAGCGGATAGAGGTTCAAGCATCCCAAAGGTCTAATGATCAATTGTAATAGTTAATAAACATAAACCTCACCTCACTAAATTGATGGGACAATAAATCAAACAAAAAAATTACCCCAGAGAGAGTCATCTTGCTTTAATGCACACTGATAATAGCCAATTGAGTAGAATCCTATACGTTTATTAGTTTATTATTATTAATGAGATAAATGATCATACGCCGTAAGGGACATAGAGTCTAAACTCTATGAAAGAGTATTACAGTCCTCGAAAAATACTTCGCTAATGAAAACGGAAGTCTCTCCCAACCACACGCACTCCTCGTCATTCGTTAACACCCTTAGGCCGTGTTTGTTACATGGGATTGGATGGGATTGGACATCCTTATGTAGTCTAATCCCAGTTATCCCATGTTTGGCAGCAAGGATGACTATTTTTAATGAAACTCCACAGTCCCAACAGTAGCCCCAACACCTTCTACCACAAACCCACCAAAAACCATGGGATTGTGCAAGCCTCCTTCTACTCTTCGCAGAGGAGCTCTCTATGGTGGCCAGGGCTCTCTCTGAGTCGCATTTCTTGAAGTCGGCGAGAGTGTTGATCAGCATCTCCGGCGCTCCGGTCGAGGAAGAAAGAATATCATAGACCAACAATCAAGCCTGGCTGAAACCCATCTCCTGAAGACTACCCGCTGCACTGCACAGTCACTTCCGCGGGACCGCCACCATCCTCGTCACGCCATTGACAAACATCACCCATCCCAATCAACCCCCTCCCAGATCAGATCCATTAGGTCAAACCGGGTCGGATCATTTCGATCAGATCCGAGTACAATCGATCTCATTCCTGCCAACACCGACACAAGCTCGTGACCACAGGCAGCCTCAGACCTGAATGAGCCGGCGGAGAGTGTGGTTGAGGATGAGGGTGAAGTCCGCGAGTTGGGTTCGGGTGACTGGGCAGGTGGTGTTGCTGGGGGAGACCCAGGACTCGACGCTGGGTCCACGGTGGCTATTTGGAGTTGGAGGCCATCATTCGGGGTGGTGCTGGTCTGCTCCTTAGTCCCTGTCAGCACCAAACATGAGTCAGGTACTAATCTAGCTTAAGCCAAGTTATGGTAGTCCTGGACTCCTATAGAAATTAAGGTTGGGCATCAGAGTCCTGTGAAACAAACACAACCTTAGCGGGCTAGGGTTGTGGAAAAACTATGTTCACCCTCCTAGTACTCCATTTTTTTACTAATATTTTTCTTTGGCAGCGTGTTAATCAAGATTGTTATATATATTATTTTGTTTAATTAATTCCCGTCAATTATATTCTGCTATAGTTCACCATCGTCATTGAGCTAAGTCAGCAAAATGTGAAAATTTGTCGTTATATACTTATGGACATTTTTCTAGCCAATGAAAAGAAAAAGCTGTTCTAAGGACAACTAGAATGACGCATCCTCTCTACATCATGGATCGTACCTCATTTCAGACGATTGGAAAGGTCACGCCTTTACTTTATATGTAAATCAATCTTAGTGAAAACTTAAATATTACATTTCACTGGGAAAAAAGAAATGTAAACTTACATTTTTCAAGATCCCTTGGGATTTTTGCAGAATTAGATACTACCAATACAAACAAATTTTCGTGAAAACTTAAAAACTACTTTTTCAAGATCACTTCGTTTATATGATGAGATTTTTTGCAGAATTGGATGCTGGCAATGCATGGATTTCGCTGGCATAAAAAACAGAATATATCTTTACGTACGAATTTCATAAACAATTAGAGACATGAACTGATTTCGTTGGTATGTCCAGGATTTAGTAGCTTAATCACATTAAAAAAATCTCTGTAATCTAAGAAAATGACAAGAATGCATGTGCTGTACAGCCACCAACCACCAAGGACAAGCACTGTGTAATTACATGTTACAACCCACATGACATGACACAACCAAAGCAAGAAGAATAGAAATTGAGCACCTCTTACTTACCCGAATTTATAGAGGAGATTAAGAAAGATTTGTGTCCTAGATTTTATAGGGTCATTTCAAACTGGTAAATTACGTGATAAAGCAGAAATTGATCGAACTAATCGAAATCCAAACATATACTTTCACCTATTTAATAAGTTAATACTAATCGTCTAATAACATAATATGTATATTGTGCACACCTAGTAAAATGTAAATAAAGAAAGTCGTTCCTTTTCAAGCATGCATGCTTCTTTTTTTCTTTTTTTTTTCTCGACAGTTTATTTGATAAAGGATGAGTCTATTTAGACCTCCAAATTTGCTATTTAGACATCTTCTCAAAATATTTGCCATCAACTTTCCATCTTTACCCCCTTTCTCCCTCTTTCTTCCTCTCTTCCTTTTCCGTAAGACATGAAGTTCCGATCTCGCCAAGACCTTGCATCACCACTGCAACGTTGCAAAGAGAGATATTCTTGTTCATTTGCCCTTCTATTTTAATTGATATTGATAAACTTTCTTTCTCTTGTTCACGTACTGTAGGTAGGAAAATTAACATTAATGATATGATTATGAATATGAACTATTCCTAATTAATTACTGGTGTTTATACATGATTTGGCAGACTAGTTGTTGGCCTCATGTTTTAAAGTCTAAGCACGTTACTTTTGTTTCAATGGATTTTTGGTAATCGGCCTCTCTTTTTTTGGTACAGATGAGAGTAAATTGATAAAGTTGGGAAGAGCAGGGTAGGATAGTACGATTCTAATGTAGAGAAGTATTTTTCATTATTGTAGTTGACACCAATGCCAAGGTCAAGGGAGTTGCAGCGGTGGAAGGCAAGGTAGATTCATCGGGTAGTTGAGTGAGAATTGAATGTATTTAGAAATGTATTTATTTAGGGGTAAAAGAGGATTTCAAAATTTTCAAAAAAGTTTAGAGGTCTAAATAGACTTGGAGGTATGACTAGAATCACCATTTGATAAAAGCACATACAAAATACTACGTATACATAAATGACATCGCAAATTCTTACGTGTCAAATAATAGCGTAATGCATGTCATAGAACTGAGGATAAAGGTTTTTTTTACTCCTTCATCTATTTCCCTTAACATGCTATAAAAATTCATGAATCCCCTACCTTGATAAATTAGTTAATTTTGAAGCAAATACTAGAACTCAACTATTAGTAAATCCAGATGCTTCTTCTCATCTCAAAGAATGTGCAATTACTTGAGTAAATGAAAGAATTATTCTATGGTCCTGGAGTATTACATGATACTGTCATGTGGTGGTTTCAATCAATAATATCATTGAAATTTAGTGGAAACGATGCAGGGGGATGAAAAAGAAAAAGAAAAAGACCCAACTAGCCGGGGACCAAGTTATCCGGGACCAAGTTATAATTTCCCGAGTAAATGACCCAACCACCCATTACCCATTAGTCATTGCCAATCTTTCTCGGAAACTGGAAATTAGCAAGTCAGGACTGAGCTCTGACGAACCAACGAAAGTCCAGCCGCGTGAATCACATGTAATATATTCACGTCTTCGTAAATATTATAGTAATTATACACGCACACTAGTATCAAACAACACCAACTCGCATATCATCAATAACATACTTTCTCACTCTACAGAGAACATAGTCATATATAATAAACTCTCCCCTTTAATCTCTTCACACATCACCCAGTGATCCTCCATTATCGATCTTTTTATCTCCCATGGCCATTTCCTTATCCCACACAGTCCTCCCCTTCAAAAAGCTCCACCACAGCGCTTTCTCAACCCTAAAGTCTCATGCCTTTGGATCAACCCTCACTCTCCCCACCACCACTCTATGCAAGGTGGCCTCGAAATCCAGCGAATCCCTAACCTCCACAATCACCGAGCTCGAAAGAGAACGAGCCACAGACAGAGACGAAATCTATCTCGAAGACGATATTGAGGACGACGAAGCTAGCACTCATGTCAACCATCACAACACGGAGCGTCGACGTTTGTCCGACGTGTGGCGGGAGCTCCACGGCGAGGACGACTGGGTCGGGTTGCTGGACCCGATGGACCCGCTCCTCCGCTCCGAGCTCATCCGCTACGGCGAGATGGCCCAGGCCTGCTACGACGCCTTCGACTTCGACCCGTTTTCCAAGTACTGCGGCAGCTGCCGTTTCACCCGCACCAACTTCTTCGACTCCCTCGGCATGACCCACCACGGCTACCACGTCTCCCGCTACCTCTTCGCCACCTCGAACATCAACTTGCCGAATTTCTTCAAGAAGTCGCGGTGGCCCAAAGTCTGGAGCAAGAACGCCAACTGGATCGGGTACGTCGCCGTTTCCGACGACGAGATGACGGAGCGTCTGGGCAGGAGGGACATCAGCATCGCGTGGCGGGGGACGGTGACCCGGTTGGAGTGGATCGTGGACTTGATGGACTTTCTAAAACCACTCTCCACGAACAAGATCCCCTGCCCCGACCCGACTGTGAAAGCCGAATCCGGGTTCCTGGATCTTTACACCGACAAGGACGAGACGTGTAGGTTCTGTACTTACTCGGCCAGGGAGCAGATTCTGACGGAGATCAAGCGGCTGGTGGACAAGTACCCAAACGAGGAGCTGAGCATTACGATCACCGGGCACAGTCTCGGCAGCGCGTTGGCGATTTTGAGCGCGTACGATATAGCGGAAACGGGTCTGAACGTGAAGGCGGACGGCCGGGTCGTGCCCGTGTCGGTTTTCTCGTTCTCGGGTCCTCGGGTCGGGAATGTTCATTTCAAGGAGAGACTCGAGTCTTTGGGTGTGAAGGTGTTGAGGGTTGTGAACGTGCATGACGTGGTGCCTAGGAGTCCGGGCTTGTTGATTAATGAGCACGTGCCGCCGGTGATGCTTAAGTTGACGGAGAACTTGCCGTGGAGCTACTCGCACGTCGGAGTCGAGCTCGAATTAGATCATAAGAATTCTCCATTTTTGAAGCAGACTAATGATCCAGGCTGTGCTCATAATTTGGAAGCTTACTTGCATTTGCTTGACGGGTTAGTCCTTTCTCTTACATATCTTCTTCTTCATAGCAAACAAAATCGGAAAATAATTTTTTTATTTATTTTTTTATATTTATAAAATATGGATGTGTATCGAGAATTCGAGATAAGTCTGTGTTTCTAGTACAAGTTGGTTGGAAGGGCTTAAAATAATTGAAGACGTCATATGGCTTATATATCTCCATTATTATAAGGCCTTAAAGTATGTAACACATCCTATAAAGTTGGTAGTGTCAAATTTCTACGTACAATAATAGAGAAAGGAAAGAGATGGGAGAGGAGAGATTAGCAGTTGAGTTAATAACATGATTTGACTGTCATATATGATTACGATTTCCAGCTCATTCACTCATATAATAATGTAATTTGTTTTTTAAGTAGTAAATAGTTAATGAAGAACTTGTGCAAGCCTGGACAAAGACATACAGAGGGCTTATTAAACTTTGGAAAGGGACATCCATGGAGTTTTCATCGCGATTAGAAACTAGGGTTTTTCTTTGATACGGATTCATTTCATATTTCTTTTGAAAAATTCGACACAATATATGAATCCATATCATAAAAGTACTACTCTGCTGCATAAATGAATTGTTATCTAAAATAGAAGGTACGTGGGTAGTTGATCGATATGATTCCACCATGTGATACATAAAGCTGTTTAAAGACCACAAAGAAAGAAAGATAAAGCTGTTCTATTTTGACTCTGTGTTACTGTCTTCATTCACCTTTAAGCATGTAGGGCACTAGATAGATAGATAATAAGTCATGAATTTGACTGTTGTTTGATTCCATAAACATGTTCAGATACCATGGAAAAGGCCATAGATTTGTGCTGGCCAGTGGAAGAGACCCTGCACTAGTGAACAAGGCCTCTGATTTCTTGAAGGATCATTACTTGGTACCTCCTTTCTGGAGGCAAGACGAGAACAAGGGGATGGTGAGGTGCAAGGACGGACGTTGGATTCAACCCGAAAGGCCAAAGCTTGAGGATCATCCCGAAGACATTCACCACCATCTCAAGCAATTAGGTCTTGTTTCCGATGAAGAATCAGTTCGGAAACAGTGATCTAGGTTCTTGTACGTGATGTAAATTATGTATGGGGTACTATTGCTATATATATCTAGAACAATGAGTGCTGGAATTTTTATGGGTCAATCAATTAATGATGGTGACTGTACGTAGCTGATCAGTGACCCACTGACCCTTGCCCAATGCTCATGTACAAACATATCTAGGCCTAGCCATTTCATTGGACTTCTAGTGCCTCTCACATATATAACTGGCCGGTTTATGACTCGGAAATTAACTCAGAACGACGCGGATGCAGTGTATCTTGATCATATGAAGTTTAAGACGTAGATATACTGTTATACGTACGTTTGATTCTGAAAAACAAGAAGAGATGCTGGTATATGAGAAGCAATTTCGTTAGCGGTTATGCGAGGAAAGAAAAGGAAGAAGAGAGATGGCCACTATTTGAGCCACATCTCTCTCCTCTATCGTGGATTTGCTTTCTCTTGCATAATCGTATGATGGACTCAATTTGTTATCATGCTTCAAAGCATATCGTCTTTCTTCCAACTTCCAAGGAAACAATGTGAGATCTTGCAAACATGTCCTTGACTCCATGAGTTGCGAGAAGTTCTATAATTCCATTGAAAATAAAGCTTTGTGATGAGAAATGCTCAACGCCTCAATCTTTGGGCTCTTGCTACAGTTAAGCATTCAGTTATCTTCATATGATTGGCCAAATCCGAAGATGGAAGATGAAATTAAGTGTAATGGATTTCAAGTTACAGTAGTTGTTGATTAGATTTTTTTTTCTTTTTCCTTTCTGAAATTTGCCAATTATGTTTATAGAGATTGAGTCTGGGTTCAATATGTCCTTCTATATGACCTATTTAGCAAGATCGCCCGACTATTTTCATATTGCCGAATCCCCTGGAAATCTTAGATATTGCTTTTAGTTTTTGAAAGGTTTTCTGAGATGAGGTTTTACCGTTCTAGAGAGGCTCTGGAGATGAGTAATTTAGAATTAAACATTTTATGGAAGAATACTCATGGAAGATGGAAATTGCTAATTGCTTAATATGCTACGTCTGTATGTGTTTATCTGAAGATATGTAATTAGGTGTGTGTTTCTGTTGAAATTGCAGTTATGGGGCAAGGTGAGTCGTGGCATGGTCAAGTGGTCATGTAACATTGGTAACTATTTGTTAAGGGTTTTTGTCCATTTACCTCATTTTTAGAGATTTTTTTCTTACTTACTTCATTTTTAAAGATGTTTTTCCCACTTACCCCATTAAGTTTTTTTAATTCCCTCTTACCCAAAACACTCTAAGAAGGTCTTTCCTAATACCCCATTAAGATTTTATTTTTTATTTTTTTATTTTTTTTAATATCATTTTACCCTCACCGTTTTTAAACTTAGAGAGAGAGAGAGAGAGAGAATGGAAGAGAGAGAAACCATAGGAGACTTCGCCGGAGTCTGATCATCGGCCGCCGGAATCCGGCCAACTTTCTCACTATTCCGATCACCGGTAGCCGGATTCCCGTCACCGGCCGCCGCCCACCGGAATTTGCTGAAAATCTCACCGGAAATGTTTTTTTGCCCCCAATAGACATCTATTGCCCCCCAATAGATGACTATCAGTCATGTATTGCCCCCCAATAGACGACTATCAGCCATGTATTGCCCCCCAATAGACGCCTATTGCCCTCCAATAGGACTTTCAATCACCAGAATGAGAATTAATCTCCCTAAATTTAGACAAATAAAACTATGATTATAGAAAGAAAAAAAAAAGGAGATTACATCAATTCAAAACGTCTATTGCCCTCCAATAGACTTTTATTGCCTCCCAATAGACATTCAGATTTTTTTTTTCTTTCACTGATTTGGCACCCAGAAAATGATCTGGGCACCCATGTCCTCTTCTCCCATCATTCCGACTGTAGACCTGGGACCGGAAGTAGTCTTCTGGTGAGGCAAAGATCGTGGATGATGTCGCTGACGTCCTCCGGGAGCTCGAGCCCAGAGCATCCTCGAAACCCGATCTGATTCATTCATTTCCATGTCGCTGACGTCCTCTGTGGATGATGGCCGTCTGCTTCGCCGTGACGGGATTGGCCTGTTCCCAGTTGGTTGATCGACACCAAAGCGAGGTTAAATTCCGACGAAGATGACACCACATGAAACCGGAAACGAAGCCGGTATATTCCTCCTATCTCTGAGTTGCTGCGTCGTCGCAGGAGCTGGAGGAGAGAGGGAGACAACATGGGTCGGACGTCGGAGCTGGAGGGGAGAGAGAGAGACGGCCGTGTCGAGCACCGGAGCCGGAGGAGAGAGAGGGCTGGGTCGATCGCCGGAGCCAGAGGATAGAGAGCTCGAGGTCAGTTGGGAGAGATGGGGGAGAGAGAGGAGAGATAGATCGGATGAGAGAGAGTCAGAGAGATTGATATTGAGTGGTGAAGCTGTAATTTATTAATTGTGTTTAGGGTAAAATAGTCATTTGTTGTTAAATTGTGTAGGTGGGAAGAAAAAACTGTTGGTGGGGTAAGTGAGATAATTTTTTGTTATTTTGGTGCTTTTGGTAAAGGTCCCATTTGTTAAACCACCTAATTAATCCTCTCTAAGTTAATTATGTTCAAATTCGATGTATATCCTAATTGCTTGACCATGTAATTGTTTAGACTAAGGATCTAAATAGCTAATTCATTGTAATGGCTTAGACTAAGGATGTAGATAGCTGTAATGTAACTATCATTTGTGTATATAAACTTTGCCTCTCAATGAGAAGAATACACAGAAATTCATTAGTTCTTCGTGATATCAGGGCAGAGATCCTTCTCTGTCTCTTAACCCCTTTTCTTTGTCTTCTCCAAAAATTCTTTCAACTCCCTAGACGCTAGAGCCTATTGCCAAGTCTCTTTTCTTCCCAATCTTGTCAATTCTTCCACAAAAAAAAAAAAAAAAAAAAAATTATGTCATGCTCTAAGCTCACACATGCCGTCTGGATCTCTCCCTTACTTGCTGCTTATGGACTTCATGCCTCTTCTCATGCTCACCCAAGCTCTTCTCCTTATGATACTGTTTGGTATCCTGACACGGGTGCATCAACTCATATGATTGGCGATCTAAGATGTCTACAACAGTGTGTTCCTTACACCAGTCATTTTTCAGTTCTCCTTGGCTATGACTGCATGCATATGCATGCCAATCTCCTATACATGTAACATGTCACTTTCCCTTGGCTCCAACTCGATCATATAGGTTAAGCAATGACTACATTATCCCTTCTATGCTTAAAAATTTGTTGTCTATTGCATAACTTTGTCATGATGAACATGAAACTAAAATCAAGCAATTAGGATATACATTGAATATAGTTAACTTGGAGACAGAATCCATACAAATCTGAAGTGCACATTCAAGGAAGCCAAGAAAAAGATCAATTCTAAATCCAACAGCGTTTTTTTCTATTGGAGACAGAATCCATACAAAGAATTTGAAATGGAAATGAAACGGTTTTTTATGCCATAAACTAAATATGAGAGGAAGCAAAACAAAAGGGAAAAAAGAAGAAGAAGAAGAAGAGAGAATTGGAGATATAAGCATATGGACATTATTAAGAAGAGGCATTTGTAGTAAGGTCCTAACCAATGAAACATTTTAACCAACTTCTTAGTACTAGTTGTTGAACTTCATACTTAAGTTGAACAGTTCATAAAACAAGAATAATTTCAGGAAAGAATTAACAGATGGACTGCTCTACTGATCACAAATGATTTCACAATGTTAATGGTGGTGTCAAAGCTGCTTACAGTCTTTACATGCCGCACAAAAACCTTCTTGGTCTTAAATTCTTCTGCTTCTTTACAATACAAGAATGAGCACTAATTGGAGTTTTGAGACCCTCAATCTACTATAAAGAGTGGAAAATGAAGATTAAAATCACAGGATCTAGTTTCTAAAGCATCTACGCCACATAAAGCATGTCTAACAGTCACTATTCAAAAGACCATAACCACTGTGAAAATGAAAATTAAAATCACAGGATCTAGTTTCTAAAGCATCTACACCACATAAAGCATGTCTAACAGTCACTATTCAAAAGACCATAACCACTGTGCTTGGCCTTCGTGAGACAGAGTGCATATCTTTTGATAAGATTTGATCACTATGCAACACGTCCATTAGCTACAGAATTATTTCATTTGCTCAGATAGACTACACTAAGATGACGTCGATGACCCTCCCAGTTCTGGAAATCTACTGCCAAATTGTATAGCATATCCAAAGTTCAACAAAAAATCAATTATTATAATTTCAGCAAAGCAGGACTACATTCGAAATAGAGGGCAGAAAATATTCATGTGGTTGCAAACATCAAATGCAAAGCTAGGGAGAAAAAGGAACCTATACTTGTTGAGAGATGCAAAGTATGCTAAACAAAACCAGATGACTAAGCAAGCAATTGCAGGACGGCGACCACCTCGGAGGTGCTTTAATCGGCCAAGCTCAAGCATCTCGACCTTACATCTCCTACGGCCGGACCACCTAATCCACAATAAACACTTCTAAACAGAAACACGTTCAATTTTGAAATGAAACGCTAGAAATTACCGAGGACTCGGATAATCTCGGCTGTGCTTCCTCCGTCGTCGGAAACGAGAAGCACGCGGGCGGATATTTATTATTCGTCGTGAGTAATACTCACTCACGGCGCAAATTTATCTTTGTGAATGATCAATTTTCTTGTAGTGGAATTAAACCAATGTACGTATATGTACACCAGATTATACACAGATAAATATACATGATTATTTTGTCACTGTTAGTTTCACATATATACACCAGTGATGAGCTCTAATTGAGTTCTCAAAATTAATCATGTTGACAATTGTTAGTATATAGCAAGTAGGGATCGTTCTATCCTGAGATTAAGGGTGCTCCTGTCGTTATTAACAAGATGAACACACCATAGTTAACCCTATTAAACATGCAATGCTAGTGAGAGATCAAGTCATCAATAAAACACATTTAACGCATTAAATACTTTGAAAGTTTGATCGATTTAAGCCAACAATACAAGTTGGAACGCCATATAAGCATGCAAGACTCTTCATTGATTTACCTAAGGAATTATAGGTTTTCCACTTAGTAATTAAGACCTAGAATGCTAGCATATCTGAATTTGGATTCAATTACCTGCTCAATATTCTATGTTTGCAACCAAAGAACAAAAAACACATAAAAGGTGGGTTATTTGCACAAAATCAATGAACTTAAATCAACACATATCAAAATCGCAATTCATGTCTTCTAGAAACCTAAAACGTTTTAATGCTTCATGATTATTGGAAACTAAACATCAAAACATAAACTCAATCATATCAAAGCAGCAAAATTTCCATTTAAACAAACAAAGCATTCGAATTGTTTTACAAGTACTAAAAACCGAAAACAAAGAGTTTATGGTCATGATTACACTTTTAAAGAAGCTTCAAGGACGCAAGAAGATCTTCAAAGGTGGTGGATGATGATGAGGCTCAAGGCAAGGATGGATGAATGGAGAAGATGATGCTTCACGGCTTCAAGTCTTGAGCAATGGAAGAAGGCCAAAACTTTTAGAGAGAGAGGGGAGGTATTTACGATTTTATTTCAGGGTTTGAATGATGAATAAAACGTCTCCAAGCCTCTCCTTCTATAGTGCATGGCTAGGGCTAGTATTTGGGAAGTAGAGATCAAATCTTCCTCTTGATTGCCGAAATTCTCCATGTATCTAGACCCTATTTCGGCCAACTTGAATGTAGAATGTAATCAGGAAACCTAAATTGATAATTATTCTCATTTATTTTCTTTTTTTGATTGCACACAAAGTAGATTTTCCTCAAAACTCTCCCAAATTGGAATTGCCGAAATCTTCTTGAATATTCCATGCATATCTCACGGCAACACAAAGAAATATGGGATTAGGACTCCTCTAAGACGTCATGGATGCTTCTTGAGACTTATGTGCGAGTCACATGCTTCATTATTTGGGCCAGACTTCTCAATTGGACAATTTCAAAGCCCACCTTCATGTATGACGCCATTCTTGGTCTTCTAGAACATTCTTGAACTATCTTGAGTGATCTTGAAGCCATGGAATCTCCTACTCCTCCTAGGTATTCTAGTATCATTAGGACTCCTAATGTGATCAGGTTTCCTAGTCTAATTGGGACTCTGTCATTTCTCATTTCCGAACATCATTTTTATGAGCTCATTCCTAGTTGACTTAGGATTCCTACTTCAACTGGCATTCCTTCTCCTAGTCAGATTGGGAAAACTTCATTTCTCCATTTCTTTGTCTTTTCTGTGCCTCATTTCTTCCTTGCCTTCATTCTTTCATTTCTAGCTCTTGATACCTCCTTTCATGCGTTTGGAGCTCAAATGTACATAATTACAACAACGTAAGTTAGAAATGATAGTGTTAAAGAAATAACTAAGTAAAATGTAGAGAGAATGACATTAAAATCGTAGCAAATATGGCTCCTATCAACCAGCATGTAAGCGTTTGAATATTTTGTAAATTTGAAAGGAGTGTTATTAAACCCAGGGTTTGTCTGGGGTAGCTATTGAACCATGAGCAAATTATCATAAATGACTAGAACTTCATACATATCTCTTTCTCACCAACATACTGCTCACATATCTCTTCTTCAGCACCATACTGCTCCTCAAATTATTAGGGTTAACATTTTACTGAATATATTGGTGCAGGAAAAACAGATGCAATAGTGCATGGAGAATAAGAAATACATATCTCTTCCTCACCACCATAGCACTGCTCCTCTAATGCCTTTTTTATATCTTCTTTTGTTGTCCTCTCATCATCAAATTTGTACTTGAGAAACACAAATCTTAATGGCATGATAATAGGATAATGTTCAGCGATGATTAGCAACCTAAGGATAGCTCCAACAGAGGGAGTGCTATACCAGATTTGCTCCCAATTTAAGACTTTGCATCTCAAGCAGCCCATTTAAGAGGGTCTTAGTTTTAGAATTATAGGACTTGGGCTCATCCCAAGTCTCATATTTAAGACATTTTCAGAACCAAGACTGGGGACTGTTGCATCGGGGCCACACATTGGGCTGGAGCAGCCCAACACCGAGATTGATAGGTCGGAGAAGAGAGTGCTGGAACATTGAATTCATGTGCACGCACCTTGGTGCGCTGGAGAGAAGATGAAAGTCATGAAACTGACTTTTCTGTAGCCTTGGTGGGCCCTACCTGATTTGAGAGAAGATGTTCCCCCCTTCCCCCTTTTTTTTTAACATCAACGGTAATAATAGATTTGAAGGGCTAGATTTGAGAGGAAAAAAAAACAACGGCTCTTATTAAATCAATGGTTATTAATTCTATTTATATCCAAAAAAAAATCAGAAAAATGAGGAAAAAAATATACCCGTTTGGAACAATAAAAATGTACATTTTTACCTTATTTAATTAAATAGATATATTTTTAAGAGTTAATTACTGTTTACTCCCTATACTTATAAGGTTTCATCGCTTCAGTCCATGAACTTTCAATTTCCTCCCAATTCGTCGCTATTCGTCAAGCTCTGTCCAAATTATCTGTTAATTTGCTGATGTGGCACCCATTTTATGCCAAAATTTCTATTTTACCCTCACTTAAAAAAAATCTCTTTTTTTTTCTTTTTTCTTTCTCTTTTCTCTTTACATCCTCTTCTAATAGAGCCCCAATCTAGTATCGGAGCTGCCCTCCATCATTATCAGTAAACCCATATTTCATTTCTCTTCTTCCTCACCTACTCAAAACCCCTGATTTCATTTCTCTCTCTAGACATGACGGCGACTCTGTGTCTCAAGGCCACTACCTCTTCCATTCTCTCGTTCTCTCTCACCTCCCAAACACCACCACCACCTCTCTTTCCCCAAGACCCGCATCCCCACATTCGCCACCATCACCATGTCGTCATTCCCCGTCATCGAGCACATCGTCCTCTTCAAGGTCAAAGACAACACTAATCCCTCCACGGTCAACGACCTCACCTCCCTCGGTCTCACCCCACCTCTCCACCGGTCCCCTCCTCTATAAAACTAATTTACAAACAAGCTCACACTATTATATTTGTTTAACAACAACTTGAGGAGATCAACATACCATTGACATCAAGAGTAGAGGCCATTGTTGCAGCTGCAGAAACAAAAGAACAAGTCGAGGTTGAAGTTTTTTGCTATTCACCAACTGTAGCTTCTGAATGGGCAGAACACAATGCTTGTAGACGGTGGTGATAACAGGGACCCTTACCTCTTATTTATACAAGTTCAAGTCCTAGGAATCCTCCCATAAAGGTTTTCCTTATGGAACAAGACTTGTATCTTAGATTCCTAATGCATCACAGTTTAGGACTTTCTTGTAGTCCAATTAATGGATTCCTAATCCAATGATAAATACACTATCACATTTGATATCTAGGTCGATTCTTTTCCAGATCCATGTTGTACTCAATTTAATGTATTTGATGGTTTCCTAGTTGCTCTAGGATAACTTGTGATGAGTCCACTTTTGATCTAACAATCTCCCACTTGGACTATCACTGGTTATCAAGGACAACCAAAACTAAATAACATTAGCTCGTTTACAACCAACTGAAGTGTTCACCATAATAAGGAAAAGTCTCAAAATCCATTCAACATGGTCAAAACACAGTAGCTTATGCAGAGCAAGGAAAAGCATACACTTTGACAAAAAATGCAGCACTTCCAGACCATTAACATAACTTCTTGTATTTCACATATGCTATTAAAAATAAAATGATGCAGTATATGAACATTGTGTATTACCATAAGATCATATACCTAAATGGTCCAACTGAATGCTTCAAAATGAAACTCAAGCATAACTGAAAACACTGATGGTGTCAATGCTTGCACCTAACTAAAGGAACATGTTCACTTAAATTACAAGACCATCTGATATCAAGGTAAATAAAAAACACAAGACAAAATATTACAGAAAATTCAATAAAAGCTGCAGCAACACAAACTGAATGAAATACCTCGAGAATTTTATTGATAAGCAAAATTCAATAATATATAAAGTTGTGATAATAACTGAACTAAAAATCACAACTACCAAAATTACAAGAACTCAGAAAATTACGAAACTTATAAAAATTTGCTCTTAACTAAATTAGGCTCCCACTGAACTCAAGAACCTAAACTAGGTAAAACATCAATATTCTCAATGTGTCTCTTGAAGGAAGCTACTGACAATGCTTTGGCGAAGGGCAGATGCAAGCTGAGAATCAGTGCTAATGCTTAACACTGAAATTTCACCATGCTTGACTCTCTTTCTAACACTGTAGTACTTAAGATCAATATGTTTTGAATTGTTTGATCTTTTACTGTTTTTACTGAAGAACACAGCTGCCTCATTATCACAATGAATCACAAGAGCATCAGAGACAATATGACTTAAAATCCTAGTTTGCATAAAAAAATTTCTAATCCATAGCCCTTCACACATTCCTTCATATACTGCAATAAATTCTGCCTGCATTATAGATGTTGTCACTAAGGTTTGTTTCATAGTTTTCCAAGCAACAACCCCTCCTGCAAGCATAAACACATATCCACAAGTCGATTTCTTGGAATCAGGATAATTTCCTGCAAAGTCAGAGTCTGTATATCCTACAAGCTTCAATTCTTCAACTTGTTTATACACAAGCATGTGGTTCTTGGTCCTCTGCAAGTACCTGAGTACTTTCTTTCCAGCGACCCAGTGTTCATGACTTGGATTAGACTGAAATCTGGAAAGAATGCCAACTGCAAAAGATAAATCAGGTCTAGTGCAGACCTGAGCATACATTAGGCTTCCAATAAGCCTTGCATAAGGCTTAGACTCCATATCCACCTTTTCCACTTCATTCTTTGGACTTTGTTTCTTAGTGAGCTTATCTCCTATAGACATTGGAACCTCCCCTGATGCATAAGTCTCCATGCCAAATCTTTTTAGAATTTTAGCAATATAGTTTTGCTGGGATAAACCTAGCAAACCTTGTGCCCTATCTCTTATAATTTCTACTCCTAGTACATATGATGCCTCACCTAAATCCTTCATGTCAAAGTTCTTTGACAGAAAAGCTTTGGTTTCTTTAAGTAGCTTTAAGTTGCTACTGGCCAACAAAATTTCATCAACATAAAGTACTAGAAATATAAATTGGTTTCCAGATGTTTTGAGATAAACATACTCATCCACTAAATTCTCAGTGACTCCAAAAGAAGAAATCACAGAGTCAAACTTTTTATTCCACTGTCTAGAGGCCTGTTTTAAACCATAAATGGATTTTCTTAACTTGCAGACTAAGTTTTCAGTTCCAGGCTCAATAAATCCTTCTGGCTGCTTCATGTAAATAACCTCATAGAGTTCTCCATTTAGGAAGGCTGTCTTAACATCCATCTGGTGTAGCTCCATGTCAAATTGAGCTACAAGTGCCATAATGATCCTAAAAGAGTCTTTGGTTGAAACTGGGGAAAAGGTTTCAGTAAAATCAATACCCTCCTTCTGTGTGAAACCCTTCGCAACTAACCTAGCTTATGTCTCTCAATATTCGCATTTGCAACCTATAGCCTTTTGTTTGGGGTCAGGTTTCACTAAATCCCAAACTGTATTATGGTTCATGGACTCAATCTCAGCTTCCATAGCTTGTTTCCACTCACTTGATTGACTGCCTTCAATAGCTTGATTAAAAGTGACTGGATTATTGTCATATGTAAGATCAATTTCAACTTCATGTTCTTGCAAATAAACAATGTAGTAAGAATCTCCCCCCCCCCCAAGTTGGTTTCCTTGCTCTATTAGATCTTCTTAATTGGGGATTTATGTTTTGGTGATGTTCTGCAGGCTGATCTTGAGGTTCTACAGGCTGTGATTGATCAGGTAGGGGTTCAACATGAGCTTGATCATCTGCAAAATGCATTTCTTGATCAACAAGTTGATCTTGTGCATTTTGAGTTTCTGGAACACTAATGGCTGCTTGAGTGTCATGAATTTAGGCAATATACTTTCAGTATGCTCATTATCCATAATTTCTTCAAATTCTGAAGATAAATCTTCAAAACTTGTATTATGAATTTTCTCATCCAAGTATTTTACTTGATGTGTTTCAAAAATTCTTGGTGAGTGCTGAGCTGCATAAAGCTTGTAACCCTTAGATTTTTCAGGGTAGCCTATAAAATAGCAGTTTACTGTTTTAGGATCAAGCTTGTTAATGTTTGGATTGTAAATTCTAGCTTCTGCAGGGCATCCCCATACATGACAATGGTGAAGGCTAGGCTTTCTGCCACACCATAGCTCAAAAGCAGTTTTCTCTATAGCTTTACTAGGTGTTCTATTGCAAACATAGTTTGCAGTCCTTAAAGCCTCACCCCATAAAAACCTAGGTAGACCTATTGTGCACATCATGCTCCTAACCATATTCAAAAGTGTTCTATTCTTTCTCTCAGCCACACCATTCTGCTGAGGATTATATGGTGTGGTATATTGAACTTTAATGCCTTGTTCTTGCAGAAACAAGGCAAAAGGACCCTTTTGTCGTCCACTCTCTGTGTATTTTCCATAAAATTCACCACCTCTATATGACCTAATAGTTTTGATTTTATTTTCTAGTTGTTTTTCTACTTCAGCCTTAAATATTTGAAAGGCTTTGAGTGCTTGAGATTTTTCTGAAAGTAGATAAACATAACAATATCTGGAAAAGTCATCGATGAAGGTTATGAAATACACATTTCCACAGATTGTTTGAGTTCTAAATGGACCACAAATGTCAGTATGTATGAGCTCTAAAAGTGCTTGGCTTCTGTATGCAGTCATTTTTCTTAAGTTAGTTATCTTTCCCTTAAAACATTCAACACAATCTTGTAAATAAGAAAAGTCAAGTTCATTCAAGATATTGTTTTTGACCAAAATTTTCAATCTCTCTTTTGATATATGGCCAAGCCTTCTATGCCATAAATATGCAGACTTTTCATTGCATTTAGTTCTTTTAACACCAGTTAAAGTGTTACTCGATGTGTTATTATTTTCAACAAGAGAAATTTCTTGTTGACTGTGTGAACAATTTAACTGTAGGTAATCATTCAATATAACACCAGAACCAATTTGAACTGAATCTTTAGAAATAATAATTCCATTATTGTCAATAAGAAGTCTACATCCAGATTTAACCAAAAGAGAAACTGAAACTAAATTCCTTCTCATGGAAGGTACATAATAAACATTATCCAAAACTAACAACTTTCCTAAACCAAGATCTAATTTTAAGGTTCCAATAGCTTTGACTGCCACTCTCATGCCATTTCCTACACAGAGGTTTACTTCATCACTTCTTGGGACTCTCTTCCTTATGAATCCCTGCAGAGAATTAGTAATATGTAAGGGACTTACTGAATCAATCCACCAAGTCTTTAGTTCAACATTAACTAAATTAATTTCTAAAGAAAATAGTGAGTTAGAAAAATTACCCTTTTTGATCAACCAATTCTTAAAGCCTGTGCAGTCTTTCTTCATGTGCTCTATTTTCTTACAGAAATAGCACTTGAACCTAAATGGTTTATTGGCTTTAGTTGCTCCTGAGGTAGATCCTTTGAAGATGGTTTTGGTAGGCTTGAGCTTAGACTGGTTCTGGTATTTCTTCTTAGGCTTCTCAACAAGGTTCACTGAGGTGCTCGGCTCTCTTTCCTTCCTAATCCTGTCCTCCTCATCTACACAAATGGCAATCAGCTCCTTGAGGCTCCATTTTTCCTTCTGAGCATTGTAGCTGGTCCTTATTTGGCTAAAACTATTAGGCAAGGAATGCAGTGCAGTGTGCACTACATAATCATCAGTGACCCCTATGTTGAGGTCCCTTAGCTGAACATTAACTTCAATAAGCTTCATGATATGCTCTCTCACTTTTCCTGTTCTAGTGTACTTAAGGTCGTTAAATTCCTTTGCCAGCCTAGCTGCCTCAGCCTTATCACTTTCCCGGTACATATCATGAATGACATATAAAAAATCCATGGCTAGATCAGGTTCTTCTATACTGCCTCTAATTGTGTCTGACATGGTAGTCCTAATAACATTCTTTGCCATCTTATTAGCCTTATGCCACTCCTTAAAATATTTCTTCTCTTCATCTGAATTTTCACTAGTAAGCTTTTCAGGTTCATCCTCAGTTATGCAAAGGTCCATGTTCTGGTTTATGGCTAGGTAAAAATCTACTTGGTTTCTCCACTTCTTGCAGTTATAGCCAGTTAGGAGCTTAATAGTGTTCAGGGTCACAGTAGGGATTCCTAAAGAGCAAAACCAAATAAAGTTTTTGTGAGTTTTCCATATGTAAAGTTCTTAAAATTTTATATTTTATGTTTTCTGTAACTTCAAGCAATATCAAAACAAAACAATGCAAACAGAAAACAAAAACAAAACATAAGCAATGTCACACATCAATAGCCCTTTTAACCAAATTAATATCATGCAACATTTTTGAGCAGAAGACATAATGTACTGAAGATTCCAAGTCAACATGCCACATTTATTCAATCTAATTTATCCAAAGAACACAAATCACATCTTTAGACAGAAATTTGAATTCTAAGTATCCATATTTGAAAAGAACATATATGCATATTGCTATCTGCATTCTAAAATCATACTGTACTACTTCTTTGGAGAAAAATTATATGCATAATTTTAAAATACAAGATACAACTTTCTGGTTTGCTAACTTAAGGTTTTTTGCAAGAATTAATGAAGAATGCTTTGTGCAATATGTTCATTCAAACCTTCAGAAAACACAAACCAAATTGAGCTTGAAAACTTGATTTTCTATCCGGATTAATAATCCTTATAAGAACGAAGCTCTTTGTACCTGTCAAAATTTTAACAATGCCTAAAATTTTAGGAGTTTTCTGCATGCATTGTTATATCATGATTCACAGATACAATACTCAAGAATTCATATTGAACATGCATATCAATCACAAACACAAACAACACAGATATGCAAGCACAATGTCGATTTCACAAGAACACAAAAACATCCAAGAAATTTAAATTTCATCCGGTCACCATCTACTCTAGCCTATGCGCACGCCGGGAATGCTACTAGGGTTCTTGTGCTCATCAATCAACAAAACAAATTGAATCGAAAATTGAGTTTTTTGTAAAAACCTGATCTTTGCAATTTTCCCAATTTTTGCTGCAGAAAATCTTTCGCGGAAGCATGAATTCAAGAACCAGAGTGCAGTAATACATCCTTCTTGGCATCTTGATTCAACAACATAAGGGGTTTTGAATTCCCAGAAGGATGAATCATCCTTTGTGCTTCTGATTACAAAACCCAAAAAACCCACTTAACTCAGATGACCGTTGTAGTAACGGTCACCTTCTTTAGTTTATGAAGGAATAGGTTATCGGGCCGGGTATGGGCTTGGATCAGCACATGCTGCAACTTGAGCCTTGAAGGTTTTTCTGAAGATGGCCAAAACGTGTCCGTTTTATTGCAAAGCAAATTTTTCTTTTTGTTTGAAAAAACCTAAAACGATTTATACATCAAAAATAAATTTGAAGAACAATTTGTGAGCCTAAGCTCTGATACCAATTGTAAAACTAATTTACAAACAAGCTCACACTATTATATTTGTTCAACAACAACTTGAGGAGATCAACATACCATTGACATCAAGAGTAGAGGCCATTGTTGCAGCTGCAGAAACAAAAGAACAAGTCGAGGTTGAAGTCTTCTGCTATTCACCAACTGTAGCTTCTGAATGGGTAGAACACAATGCTTGTAGACGGTGGTGATAACAGGGACCCTTACCTCTTATTTATACAAGTTCAAGTCCTAGGAATCCTCCCATAAAGGTTTTCTTTATGGAACAAGACTTGTATCTTAGATTCCTAATGCATCACAGTTTAGGACTTTGTTGTAGTCCAATTAATGGATTCCTAATCCATTGATAAATACACTATCACATTAGATATCTAGGTTGATTCTTTTACAAATCCATGTTGCACTCAATTTAATGTATTTGAAGGTTTCCTAGTTGCTCTAGGATAACTTGTGATGAGTCCACTTTTGATCTAACATCCTTTACACCCGATCCACCCTCTTCACCTTCAGTCACCGAGTCAGCGCCTCAGCGATCTCCGAGTCGCTGTGGATCTCCAAGCATGATCTGGTTTTGTTCTTCTACATCGCCGTTGCGGATGTTTGGCCCTCCATCCCAGCTTTCGACTGGATATTTGTCGGCTTTGTCGCCGTTGCAGGTGATGATTTGTGCCGGAATTGATTTTTTTTTGCTTTGGGGTGGTAGATTGTGCAGTGTTGCTGTGCTTAATTGGACAGTTGAATTTGGGAAGATAGGTTTGAGCAAATTGAATTGCGTTTGGCAAATTGAAGATAGATTAGCGCCACCGTCTCCTCCGCCTTCTTTTCTTCCCTCAAGAGCTTCTCTTGCGTCAATGTCGCCACCATGAACGCCGACGATGACAACGAGGCCGCCCACCGCCCTCTCGCTCTCACCAATCTCACCCGCTCTGATCAACAGCACCACCACGCAAACGCAAACGACATCACTCAGTTCCCCGTCTGATTGGATTAGATCTCGATTTTTTTTTTTATTATTGAAACTGGATTGGCCAAAAAAAGGGTTCTCGTTGTGAATTTTGCTGTGCGTGAATGTGGAATTGTATATGAATTGTTGAATTATCAAGTGTAACTGATTCTTGGTTCGTTGAGATTATGATCTGTTTTGGTTTAATCAATAATTGAATTGAGTAGTGAATATGTGATTAGGTTGGATTTATGATATTATCTCTGATCCTAATGGTGTTGATTGGAGTTGATCAGTGGTTTGTTTGTTGTTATGGTAATTTTCGGATGATTCTGGTCATGGGTATGCATATTCTCGGTCCAGCGAGAAAGATGCCGGAGGATGAGAGCTTCTGGATAATAGACTGAGATAAACAGAGGAGAGGAGAGATGTGGAAGAAGAAGAGGTAAAAAAAAAAAACAAACAAACAAAAAAGAGAGAGAAAAAAAATTAATTAAAAAAAAAGAGAGTAAGTAAGGGTATAATAGACTTGTAGCATGGAAATGACCGCCACGTCAGCGAGATAACGGAGTCTTGGACGAAGGCTTGACAGCAGGGACGAATTTGGAGGAAATTGAGAGTTCAGGGACTTTTTAGGTGAAATTTGAAGGTTAGAGACTGAAACAATGAAACCCTATAAGTATGGGGAGTGAGTAGTATTTGATCCTATTTTTAATACAATGTTCATAAACATTGTCCTCATATTATATTTTAATCAAGAATATTGAAAATAGCATCCCCATATAGCACCTTATGGTTAAAGATGAGAATTGAGTCCTATATGAACAGTGCAACAAAGAGGTGCTAAAATGAGGATAGCACCCCCAAATGAAACTTGATTGTTGGAGTTGCCCTAAGTTACCCACTTTGTGTCCTACATGCTTCTGAAACTTTTTAAATGTAAAACCCGCAACTAGCCCCATATAGCACCTTATGGTTAAAGATGAGAATTGAGTCCTATATGAACAGTGCAACAAAGAGGTGCTAAAATGAGGATAGCACCCCCAAATGAAACTTGCTTGTTGGAGTTGCCCTAAGTTACCCACTTTGTGTCCTACATGCTTATGAAACTTTCTAAATGTAAAACCCGCAACTATGACCGATGTAGTAAAATCATGAAAATCAATTTTAAGTTGTCCACAAATGCAAAAATTGTCTACACAATTGAGCAGATGCATCATCCATGACAAAAAAATGAGAACAAGATGCGATGCTATGAACAGAAAGCATCGGCCTGATAAAGGCCTAGTAATGTCCACCATGCATCCCACCAACACTGTGTAGTACCAATACACTACAAATAACCACCAAATGCCCAAGTACAACATCATCCTATCTATTCCAGAATGGTAAAAAGATTACAGAATTACAAAGATGTACTAATACAATACTGCAAACAACCACCAAATACCCAAGTACAATATCATCCTATCTATTCCAGAACAGTGAAAAGATTACATAATTTTTATGGGGAAAAATGTCTTTCCCAGCCTTTAGTTATTAGTAAAGCTCATAGGTGTTATATCATCCTATCTATTTCAGAATGGTAAGAACTAAGAAGATGAGCTCAGATATCTATGTCAACATAAATTGACTTCATTGTTCCTTATCCCCTGAACTGCACAACACCACTCTTTTGGAATGGGAGTGTATTCAATGCACCTACAGTGCTTGAGCAGTGATAGCGTGTGATCACGTGCCTAACATTTAAAAGGCCTATGTTAGTTTGGGTTTGGTTGGTTAGTTGACATATGAAGTTTGTCCAAAGAAAAGGTGAAAGTCAGTAAAATGAAACTTTTACCATCACCACACGATGTGCACGCGGGAGTAATTTCAATGACTGGTTTGAAAATCAAAGTTTCTAGCTTTTCTATATATGCAAGAACCTCATGCACTGCTCTTCAGAGAGAAAAAAAAAAACAAAAAAGACTTAAAGTAGATAGTTATACAAATCCCATTTTATATCAACAAGCATGAATAAATCTTCTATAAAAAAAAAGGGCTAAATACAAATTACTACCCTGTGGTTTAGGTCTAAAATAAATTCAGTTCCTGAACTTCTAATTTCATCAAAAACATCCATGCACTTTCAATTTTGATTTAATAGGTCCAATTTGTTAGTTTTCCGACAATTGAGTTATTTAACTTGTTAATGTGGCTCATATATGGCCTATGTTTTATGATGTGGTGTCAAGGTGGTCTGCATAGTCAGTTTAAGAGTGAGTCCTACTATTAAAAATAAATAGTTTTTCAACAAATAATCCAACTATAACTTGAACCCATAACAGAATATTAACGAATTGGACCTATTAGATCAAAATTGAAAGTGCAAGGGTGTTTTTGATGAAATTAGAAGTTCAAGGACTGAATTGATTTTGGACCTAAACCACAGGGTACTAACTAGTATTTAGTCCAAAATAAAAATAAAAAATAAAAGTAAGAACTGTTGTAGAGAAACTGAAATTAAGAGGAAATTGCTGTGTATTCTCATTGATAATAGGGGCCTCTTTATATAGAGGATTACAATGCATAGAATCTCAATCATACAAGGAAAGTAATCGTATATTGAATATGAATCTAGATCCTTCTAATTTAACCCTATTACCACTAGGTCAAGTAACCTAGAGTTTAGGCCAAACACAAATTAGGGTTTTACTTGAACACTCCCCCTTGTGTTGCCCAAACGCGGTGCATCTCTCGTTGCCTCGTTAAAAACCTTGCCAAGTAACAAAAACCTAGGGGGACAAAAATAACATCGGTCGAAGGGGAAAAAGAGCACAACACACCCTTCACGTTTCGAGGTGAACATGTAGACATCTCCCCCTGATGTCTGCGTCTCCCCCTGATGACTACGATAATGGGAGTTCAGATAATTTCCGCAAGCCAATTCTTGCCACATGTTTCTCGAACGTGGATTTGGGCAATGACTTAGTAAACAAGTCTGCCCCATCATCCTCAGATCGAACCTAGTTCACTTTGGTATTTGAGGAGAGTCTGTTGTTGATGATTATGCTTGGTGTTGTCGCTTTTGATGTGGCATAGCTTCATTTGTTCAAAATGAACAACATTATCCTAAATGCTCGTAGGCTCACCTTGTGGTAGACTTCAAACCACAATTTGTTCGAACATGCGTAATTATGGATCCAAGATATAGAGACTATGGTTTGTTCTGTAGACCTCCAAGATATCACGGTCTTTTCCCATGGTGAACACTTAACCAGTTTGGGAGTGACCTTTGTGTGGGTCAGAGGGGTACCCAGCATCAGCAAAACCTTCCAAAAAACTTATATCATTTTGGGATGGGGATAGATAACGCAAGCCAGCATTGGCGGGGTTTCTGGTGTGTGATGGGTCCGAATCCATCATCTCTCAGTAGGGATAGAACAAGCCCATATGAATCGTACATCTCAAGTACTGAAAGATGTCTTTTACACCAATCAAAATGGCGTCGCGTTGGCGCAGAGCTATACCTTAGCTAACAAGTTCACTGCAAATGAGATGTCTGGTCCTGTGCATTGAGTTAAGTACAATAATGCGCCTATTGTACTCAAGTAAAGTACTTCTGCCTCTAGCACATCTTTGTCATAATCCTTCAAACGAAGATGATCATTTTCAGGATCAAGACTAAGGACGATCATGGGGGTGCTTGAAGGTTTGACCTTGTCAAAATGCTTAAGAATCTATCAACACGATGCTCAAGTTCCAAACCTAGACATAATCGTGTTCTCCCAAAATCCTCTATCTCAAACTCGGATTTGAAGTGTTCAGTAGTTTCCTTTAACTCTTTAAGGGCTTCTAATGAAGATCGTGTCCAAAATGAACCGCGATGGAATCCAAAACTTGTTATGGAAACGAGTAGGCATATCCCTTCCCAATCAAGTAGTCATTTTAGCGGGCATTTCAACCTCTTTGTAAACGCGCTCCGTGGTCTAGAGCCACTTGACTTGGGTAAATGAAGTTTACCATGAACCTTCATGTATATTTCTTATCTAGATCCCTATAGAGATACGTAGTGACCACATTTGTAAGCTGCATGTTCAGTTATTCAGAAACTATCAAACTGATAGGGTAGTAGAGTGCAATGACATCCATTACGAGAGAATATGTCTCATCGTAGTCGATTCTAGGGCGATTTGTGAGAAGCCTTGCACCATAAGGCGAGATTGCCATTTCTTTTACTCATCACGCTTTCTAACGAATACCCGTTAGTCAATAGGTTTTATGTTAGGAGGTGTTGGCATCACTAGCTCGAAAACCTTCCTCTTCGTTAGAGAATCCATCTTAACCTGGATCACATCTTTCCATTGAGGCTAGATTTCTCTACGTTGGCATTCATTCATCAATCGAGCGTGGTTCGATATCATCGGACTCAACAAACTCACGCGTAACGAAATGCGCGATTACATCATCAATCATGATGGAGTTTCTATCCCACGTCTCATGTACACTAGTGTAATTTTCATAAAGCTCTATATTCTCAAGACTAGGTTCTGACGTTGAGGCATCCCCCAACGATAACCATAACCCGGAAGATTCTCATGAGACAGATTTTGGTGTTGATGATCAAAGGATTGGAGTGTGCCAAAGCATCCTTAAAACCTACGGGTCTCCCACACATCCTAGCTGGGGCCATGGCCTGTAACGCTAGAGTGCCACTCTCTTTGGCGTTGGCGCTATGCCTACCTCCGTGTAGGGTGGCGCTACGTCCTCTCATAGGGACGTCCTTCCTTGCAAGCTTGTTTGCAGCATATTTCTGTGATCTCGTCACTTTAACAGGGATTAAGATGAGACATAGTGGGGATAGGCTACGACAATTCCTATCGTTCCTGCTAAACATCCGTGTTCTTATCTCCCCCTAATGAAGGAAAGACTGTCTCATCAAAGTGACAACCCGCAAATCTAACGGTAATGATATCGCCTTGCAAGGGCATTAAGTGGCGGACAATTGTTGGAGTCCCAAATCCAACGTCCCCATTCGTCTGTAAGGACCCATCATAGAGCACTATGGCTGTGCAATTGGCACATAAATGGCTCACTCAAATATGCGTAAGTACGATACTTGTACCCAGTCACTAGCTGAACGCAGAGGTACATTGAGTGGCGGTGGGTCGTAGACAAATTAGCATAGCTGCATGCGATATTGCATCACCCCAAGTGGATATAAGGAGATTGGTGCACATTACCAATGTTCGAACTACCATCGTAGTCGTTTCCGCAAGACCATTTGGGTGTGT
The DNA here is from genome assembly GCA_002564525.1 of Rosa multiflora. Lineage (NCBI taxonomy): Eukaryota > Viridiplantae > Streptophyta > Magnoliopsida > Rosales > Rosaceae > Rosa > Rosa multiflora. The sequence continues at coordinate 222,653 of BDJD01001914.1, read as the reverse complement.
ACATGGGAATGTGATGTCCAACATTAGTCCCATTGCAATATCCATCGAAAGTTTTTCGATGTAAACTCTCTAGCATAGTCAAATCTAATTGACTGAATAGGATGATCCGGGGAGTGAGCCCGTTGTCATATGATATGTGCTAGGAGTGTAGCATAAGTAGCATTTATAGGTGGACAATGGCACAACACGTGACTAGCGTTTTTGCGTGTCAACCAACATCATGAAATATTTAAGCGTCCGCAAGTTGGTTGAATTAATCCACATAATCCCCATGGATTCTATGTAAGAATAGAATGAGTATGTTCATTTCCTTTGCATAGGACGGTCTTAGTCCTAATTTCCCTAAGGAACGGGCTTTGTAAAATGAGCAAGAGTCTTTAGAAGCAACCAATGAGTATTTTGGTTAGGCCTGAGCGTCTGAAACGCTATTTGAAGCAAGTTGGTGATTGCAGCATCACCTGAGGCGCCATCATCATGTTGGACGCTATCCATGATGTCATGGATAGGGACTGTGCCAGCCCCAGGCTGGTGGTGGACGGAGGAGGTGCCCTAGGCAGCAGCGTTGGTCACACTTAGTCCATAAATCAACTTTTGATTCATGCTTCGTTTCGCTCGAAAGGAATGATGTCCATGTGAAGTCTTTAGTAGGCGGATCATCATATCATGACTAGGATGATCTATCCTTTCGTGACAAAGCCTATATGTGTCTAAAGCCAAGAGATATTCTCTTATAACTTTATTGGATTAATAGCTCGAATAGTGACAAAGAATCCACTAGAGAGACACATAAACTTCTCTAAGATGCGCCTTTGTTTGCAATCATTAGAGGTATTGCAAAGGAACTCATTTCCTTTCTCTACATGCATTTTCGCATGGAATCCGTTGGCTATTCATAGGTGCGATTGACCTTAGGAGCGTAGAGAGCTTCTGTGATAGTAATTAAGGTGCCATTTGGCAAGTGGAACTTGGGCTATTCCATGTCCTTGAATTAATACTGATGGCCCAGCCATCGTAGTCACAAAAGTCATATGCTTAGAATCAAAATGGAGTCATACAGAACTCGAAATTTTATTCATAAGCCAACAGAGTTACATCATTGTCTCTTTGACTAAACAAAATCTAATCCAAAATGATAGCTAATGCAAAACAATGGTAGTCGTCTAACTTCTTTGGTAATTCCAAAATAAATGTAACCAGGTGAGTAGAGAGATGTCGGTGGAGCAAGGCTCGCTTAAGTGCCACTAATCTCAGAACCTTCCTAGACATCACACTTACTTTGAGTGAGCTTTGGGTGAGTCTACTTTGAAGAAAAACTAAACCATTGGTATTTACTACAAAAATATATGGCAATTGTCTATTACATCTTTTGGAAAAATAAAGACTTAAATAGAATTGGCGATCTATTGATCCCAGCTAGATTTGTAGTCTTCAACCCTTCCACTCTAGATCATCTTCTTGATCTTCTTGTTCCATATAGTGAGTTTCTCTTGCTTCACAATATGCTTTGTAGGCGGTGACGATTTCTTCACGAGCTCTACAAATGTGTGCCCAATGATCAACATGGCCAGAGGCGTTGCCTCCCTCACTTTTTCCACGTTTACCTCTTCGGTTCCGTGTTAGCCTATTGTGGCGATTACCTTCCCAATTAGAGTGATTATATGGACCAGAACGTCCAAATGTATTCCTAAGATTAGAGTTTCGCTCTTGGCGCCCTCTCTTTGAGGCGCGACTATAATTGGATTCCGGAATATGCTTTGTTTCCACGGATCTCGATTTATAGTTCTTCACAAAGATGTTGTCATGCTTTTCAACAACATTCATAGCTCCAATGAGCTCATAAAACCTTTTGATTCGTCTTGCAGTAACGTCGATTCGATAGTTCTTAGCAACCATCAATGCAGAGATGGGGAAAGTAGAGAGAGTCTTCTCAATCAACATCGCATTTGTGATCTCTTTACCACAGAATTCCATTAAGGATTTAATGCGAAGTCCTTCAGAGTTATAGTCAAGAACTGACTTGAAATCACATAAGCGAAGGCTATGCCATCTCACTTCTAGGTCAAGAAGCATGGAGTCACAGACATTGCCAAATCTATCTTCGAGTGAGACCCACAGCCTTCTGGGGTCTTCTTCATTCATACACTCGTATTGGAGCCAATCATCCATATGACGGGTAATTAGGATGATGGCTTTCTCCTTATTTGCCTCTAAGGCTGATCTATTTGCTTCCAAAGCTTGAGCTTGCTCAACAGTTAGCACGTCCTGGCTAGGCTCGAGAATCGTATCCAAGATTCCATCGGCCTTGAGATGCTGGCGGATATCACAAACCCACCTGTGATATTCAGAGCCAGTTGTTCCCAATGGAGCAAAGTCCAATTTGTTCAGGTTACTCATCCTGAAAGAGAACAGGAAATTAGGGTTAGTTTCGGAGCGAAAAAGTCTACCACGAAAACAAATAAAATTTCTTAGCGTAGTCGCTTCCAAGAAATTCGATTCCAAGAGGGGTTGGATTAGATCGAAACAATGATGTTTGCGGTCGATTGTTTTATCTCAACAAACTCTAAGTTTGGAGAAATCTACAAGCTCCAAGCTTGGAGTGAGCACGAACCCCCACAGTTAGGCTTAATTTGGTCTCCCCTATGATGAAAAAGGGGGGTAGAAGAAGGGAGGTTGCAAGTCCCCGAAAAGAAGAGAAAATAAATTTAAAAACTCTAAAAAAGGGGAACGTATAGTAAAAAATACCTCGAAATAGGTTGCCGGAAAATTTGATCGGAAAAAATTGCAGGAAAGTGGTGGTAAAAGTCGTTGACTGGCAGGCTGACGTGGTAGTGGGTCTTGCTGCTGACGTGTAGTGATGATGTGGCAGTGCTAATGTGGCAGTGGGTCCCTATGCTGACGTGGTTGTGGGTCCTCTTGCTGACGTGGCAGCGGGTCTCTGCCTTAGGCTTCTTTTCTTTCCCTTTTTGTTTCTTTCTTTTCTTCTCTTCTTCTTTTCTGCCAGTTCAAGATACAGATGCTCAGGTGGCCGGTTCACGTAATTTTAGGCCGGATTTTGAACTTTTTCTTCCGGTTCCTGAAACTTCAGATCAGTGGGCTTCTGCTATAAAAATTTGGTGGAAATTGGAGGTCCGGAAGATGGTGAACCGGTGGAATATTTGCTGCGAGTTGTATGGAGCTTCCGGTGGCCGGTTCGGTGGGTTTTCGGCCGGTTCTTGGAGTGCCGCCGCCGGTTTTGGATTCCTAGAATCAAATTCAAGGTTTTTAGCTTCTTGAATCAGGGTTTGGCTATTTGTTTCAGGGTTAGGGCTTCGTGCTGATAATGTGTTGTAGAGAAACTGAAATTGAGAGGAAATCGCTGTGTATTCTCATTGATAATAGGTGTCTCTTTATATAGAGGATTACAATGCATAGAATCTCAATCATACAAGGAAAGTAATCATACATTGAATAGGAATCTAGATCCTTCTAATTTAACCTTATTACCACTAGGTCAAGTAACCTAGAGTTTGGGCCAAACACAAATTAGGGTTTTACTTGAACAAGAAAAAAAATTTGTGTTTTAGCTTTGTTCATTTGAATTCTTGACTTTTTTTTTCCTGTGTAATTACTGTAATTTGACCTCGTTATATGAAAAAATTAAAACGTATCAAAAGGATTAAAAATTTAAATATCCAGCCTAATACTCCAACCCTAGAGCACAACCCTAAATCTAACATCTCTTGGTCAAGACAAGCTTTAGAGAGAGGGTAATTGTCTTAACTCTTAATCGATATCGAACGAGAGACTAATTTTTTTTCTTTCACAATATATTTTATTATGTAATTTTTTATTTATTTTATTATTATTATTATTATTATTTTAGAAAGAAAACATCTTTATTCAATACTAGCAAGATTACATGAAAATGGAGTGACCAGTGGTGGACATAAATTCCCCACGCACCTCCTTAATAGCTACCTCAGTTACTGTTCTGTTATCAATGATAACATCCATAAGCCTAGTGGGCCCTAATCCTAACCGCCCTTCTTTTCGGGCTACAGAATGAGACCAATTCCAAGAGTCACGGTGAAATTCCATCGCCAACACTGAAAACAACCATATCACTCTCTTCGACACCGTGTCTTTAAACCGCCAAACCACGTGCAAGGGTAAACTTTCATTATATATATTGACAATAAGAAACCACTGATAATACTACTTGTAGTCCTTGGGAATAATGCCAAAACAATGGCTCATCAATCAATCTAATCCAGGAGTCACCATACCACTTCGTAGCTGTTCTGAAGAAAAATATTACCCCCTTCAACACCATGATCCAAAGCCACCAAACCATGTGCAGGAGCTCTTCTCTAGAACCTTGACCACAAAAAGATCCAGAAATTCCATGGAATTGATACCATAAACTAGGGCTCGTCAACGGGCTTTATTTCAAATCGAAGGATCCAAGCAAGTCTATATAAAACGGGCCTTGCGGGCTTTTCCGGGACAGGCCTTGTGGGCTTTATTTATAATAAATATTTAAAGACACTAATTTTTTTATAAATCTATATTTATATATCATACATTCCAAAGAGCAACCTCTTCCAATTCAAAGAAAATGAGAAAACCTAACGTTGGATGTGATTATTACAATAAATTATGCGTGTGGTTAAAAATTTAGTAAATTTCACCATAGTTTCGAACCCGATTGGATTGGTCAACC
>BDJD01001914.1:139334-217788 GCA_002564525.1 Rosa multiflora | reverse complement strand
ACTTATACATTGCATTTAAATTGTTGAGGTTCATTCTAAAGCAAACATGAAGTGGAAAATGAATTTGGAGAAACCAACCGCTCGATAGAGAGATTGTAATGTTTTATGGTGGTTAAAAATTTCAGCCAATTTAGTTCTCATTTCAAATTCGATCAACTAGGCCAAACTTAGTTACTCTTATAAACCTATATTTATATATCATACACTCTAAAGAGCAACCTCTATCAATTCAAAGAAAATGGAAAAACTAACCGTTGGATATGATTATTACAATAAATTATGAGTGTGGTAAAAAATTTAGCCAATTTCACCATATTTTGAATCCGATCGAATTGGTCAACCATAGTCACTTGTATATCTTCTTAGTTGACTGATGGCATTACGACCGCGAAACGTGCTTATTTTTTCACATCATGTCTGTAAATATTCCATAGATGGATGTGCGTGAACATAAGATAAAAACTTCAATTTTAATTACAAATACGTTGGCCTATACCAATTTGCCTCATAAAGTTGTATTGACTTATACATTGCATTTAAATTGTTGAGGTTCATTCTAAAGCAAACATGAAGTGGAAAATGAATTTGGAGAAACCAACCGCTCGATGGAGAGATTGTAATGTTTTATGGTGGTTGTAGAAAATCCAACCAATTTGGTTCTCATTTCTAATTTGATCAGCTAGGTCAAACTTAGTTACTCTTATAATCCTATATTTATATATCATACACTCCAAATGGCAACCTCTATCAATTCAAATGAAATGGAAAAACTGACCGTTGGATGAGATTATTATAATAAATTATAAGTGTGGTAAAAATTTTAGCTAATTTCACTCTATTTTCAAATCCGATCGAATCGGTCAACCGTAGTCATGACATGTAGAATATATATGCACATATTCTATATAGAAGCACATATTCTATACTTCTATATAGATAAAATTCTTCAGAAACTAGACACATGGGGCTTTCAGTGCATATAGGGTACAGGCGTACAACTCCTAATTCTATTCGAGCAGTTCCCAGTAATTCAGCGAAGTTAGGTTCTAGACATGAACGTGTAAAAGATGTTGCAGATTCCCGTCTAGAAAAGTCGGAATAACAAATCGTAAAATTTCTTAGAAACTAGACACATGGGGCTTTCCCTGCATATAGGGTACAACTCTTAATTCCATCTGAGAAGTTCCCAGTAATTCAGCGAAGTTAGGTGTTTTGCACAACAGTTTCTGTGTTGCAGATTCTCGTTCAAGCTGAACTGCCTTCACTTAAATTGAAATAACTGCTTCTAGAAAGGCCGGAATCACAAATCGTAAAATTCCTCAGAAACTAGACACATGAAGCTTTCTGTGCATATAGGGTACAACTCTTAATTCCATCCAACCATTTCCCAATAATTCAATGAAGTTAGGTGTTTTGCACAACAGTTTCTGTGTTGCAGATTCTCATTCAACCTGAACTGCCTTCACTTAAATTACCATAACTCCTACTAGAAAAGTCGGAATCACAAATTGTAAAATTTCTCAAAAACTAGACACATAGGCTTTCCGTGCATATAGGGTACAGCTCCTAATTCCATCCGAGCAGTTCCCAGTAATTCAGCGTAGTTAGGTGCTCTGCACAACAGTTTATGTGTTATTTATATAATATTTTTTGTTTGTGGGCTTTTACGGGCCAGGCCTAACAGGCTTTTACTGGACTGGCCTAAAGGACTTTTGGCGGGTCGGGCCTATGGAGGGCTTTTTGATTGGTCGGGCCTATGGAGGGCTTTTGGCCCTCCGGGCAGGCGGGCCTCCATCGCCCCACTTGATCTGCGGGCTTTTTGATGAGGCCTACCATAAACCTAACACCATTATAATACTAGGACCCCTAAACCCTAACTTGACAGAGAAGGGACTGAAACAACCCAAATTACACCTAATAAGGAAACAAAATAGTAAAACTACATAATACATATAGGAAGCCCACCAGCAGAAGCCCAAAGGCTGAAGACAGGAGAATACATAATACATATGCAATTAATACTAGCATAATACATAATAATATGCAATTAATATATATATATATATATAGAGGATTTTTCTCAGGTGTCGACGTCCGTACCGAAATTTTGGTACGGATTTCAGGTTTTCACCCACTTTCCGATCACATATTTTGATCTTAACCATTCAGTTTTTATGTCCTAATGTATAGATGTTCTCTACAAAATTTCAGCCAATTTGGTGATCGTTAAGGCATCCAAAACTGCAATTTACAAGAACAAACCGAATCTGTCGAACCGGAACCGTTCATGTACATTGTTGTAATTCCCAGTTTTGGATGCCTTAACGATCACCAAATTGGATTAAATTTTGCAGAAGTGATTTATACATTATGACCTAAAAACTGAACGGTTAAGATGTGAAAATGTGATCGGAAAGTGGGGGAAAATGGGAAATCCGTACCGTCTGCACGGTACGGACGCTCGCACAGTAACCGGACTGTATAGTGTGTGTGTGTAGAATTTTGCCATTTTTGGATTTCGTAAAAAAGAGGAAAGAAGCATACCAATTTTGATGAGAGCGGCCACCAAAAGACTTTGACTTAGCTACTAAGAGCAAGTCCACTGGTTTGCTCTTGACCGGGCATAGTCAAGAAAAACCTGACTACATGACCTTGAGATGGATTTTGCTCCTTCCACCGGTGGTTTTTTGCCCGGGCAAAACCAACCCTTTCTTGACTACAGCCAAGAAAATAGTCATCCCCATGACTATTTCCATGTCCGGCCAAGCCCAGATGCCAGCTAGGCCAGGCCATATCGTGGCTGACGTGAGGAGGAGCTCAGCAATGGTCGACGTGCCAAATGGAGGGAGTGGAGGACTGGGCATCGACGCGTGGCGTCGCAAAGGCAGCTCGACTGACGCCACAGAGCTGCCGGACGATTTGCTCCGCCTGGGCTTTTTCGATCTCGGCCTGGGGGAAGATTCTGGGAGGTTTGACGCCACAGACCGGCAGGACGAGGTGAGGCGACCTCGGGGGTGGCCGGGTCCTTGGCCGGAGGACGGAGAAAAATCCGGGTCGGGTCGGACGAAAAACAACGGGTCTGGTGCAGCTGCGAGAGAGAGAACGGAGGAGAGGGGGAAATGAAAAAATGAAAAATTTTCGTCATTTGAAACAAAATAGAAATTTTTTTTTTTGTTATTTATAGAAAATTTTCAGATTTCAAAAATTCATACGAACTCCGAATATTGCTTTCCATGTATGCACGAGATCGTATCGACGATCTCTATAACTTTCATAAAGGAAGTTTTCCCAAATTATGTATGTGTAAAAAGTCGATTTTCGAGACCCCCCTAAAATTATATAATAATGAATAGTGTTGACCGGGCAAGAAAAACAACGGGTGTAAACCTATGTCCAGTGACAGTGAATAGTAACTTGACTGGTCGAATTATTGACTTCTCGACTTTGCCTTTTCTTGACTACGGGTGCATTTGCTCTAATAGACTAGACACAACAGTACTAGACCATAGATGTCTAATTAATGTACAATTAAAGTGTGTGCAATTTGGAGCTGACATATAACAACAACACAATAATTGTTGCGTAGGGTCAGCCGTACAACACTGGTTAATTTCTTGTACTATTGGTTTCTTGGCCAGGTTGTCTCCTCTTGTACGGAAGAATTCCAAATATTTCTTTTGAGTAAGGCCGGATTGAATTGCCTAGGAGCATCCTCATTGCTGGGCTGATGCTACTGCATGTGGTGATTATCTAGCTGTGAGACTATATATAGTGTTATTAGTACAGCATGCAGCTGCCTTATTGTTACAGATTGTATAATTTTTGCCAGTGCTGGCTGGCTGAAATTCAGTTTCTTTGATAGTCCACTAAGATGCATCTCAAATTTCGGCTGATGTCCCTCTCTCTACCAGAGCAACTATAGAAGCTTCATCCCATCAGTGCTGCAAGATATCATCTCCGCTAAAATTTTTGAAAGTCCATTTCCCAATCTCACCCAGATCTACGTACACTGCCATCAATAGCGTAATTCCTTCCAATAGCTTTCAAGATCAAACCACTTGATCTGTGTTGGGCGGGGCGACATAAATGAGTTTAATAAACAAATTAACCTACCCGACCGTAAAAAGTTAGGCACGGTCCATTAGACCATTAATAGAGCCAATCAGCCAATTGCCTGTGTATATCGACAAGAAAAACATGCAATATATGGAAAAAGCCGGGGGAGTTATTTCGTGCAACAGGGTTTTGTTGAATACTAAATGCATCTGTCTGATGGTTGGAGGCATTGAAAGCTCATCTTAAATGTTCGAACCTAAAAGATCGGTGTAACCGTGTAAGCAAGTATACATATAGAGAGGGATTCCTTACTTTTCAATCATATACAGAGTCACTGAGTCAGACTGACGCATGGACATGAGTTCACGTCGTCTCTTCTTCATCCCTTCGGTGGTTCTGAAACAGTGAAACCATTATATGACATTCTTGCCTTCAGTCCTTCCAAAGTGTCGCGCCACACAGTCACTCGCCGGATTTGTTGTGCCGTCGGTGTTTTAAATCCATATACATATAGCTCTTCTAGGTCCCGTAGCTACTCTATGGTTGGATTCCATCGGGAACTTCGCGGCTGAGCACCAGAGGCGGGTTGGTGATCAATATAGCAATGATCACCGCCACTTCTGCCTTGCTCAGACGACGCCCGACCAACCACTGTATGAATATACACTAATTGTTTTACTGCATGTATATTTATGTATTGTATATATAATGATATATCATGTCAACTTCTTGAAATTTAAAATTTAAAGAATTTTTATTACCGTCCTGTATATGCATATACAGGAATGGAGGAAAGAGCAGCATGTATATATAATAGATTGTATATTGTATATATAATTTTTATTATATTGTATCTATAATGTATATGCATATGCATGTACGTTCCCCTGATGAAGGTGGTCGAATTTTGGGTCATGTTGAAAGTAGAGCAAAGCTTTGGAGTGAATGCTATTTCTGCAGCGGGCTCATAAATATAGTGTAGGGCGGGCTCTCATGCTGTGCAAGAAGAGCAACAGCACAGGGCACCAGATTGAGAGGGCCGCAATTTTTTTTTAAGGCTTTATGTTTATATAATTAAATATAAAAAATTTAAATTTTTTCTGCGTTAGATCTCTCCCCTGAATTCTCAACCGACCTCAACAATTTCTTTTAACCTTTTTCATTCTGTAATTGCTCTAAAAAAATCTCAAATTAGAGTAGACTCAGTTGAATTGGGACTGAGTCTAGGGACGTAGAAGCAAAATTATTTAATAGTTCACTTGAATTGGGAGTCTAAGAAAGAACTACATCTACTCTAATTTGGGATTTTGTTATAATTAATTAAGAATATGAGATTACTAAGCTCTAGCAATTCAATTACAGAGTTAGTAGCAAAATGAATCTCCTATTCTTATCAGTAATCCCTAAACTCTAGTCACGACTCAGGTATGATTCATTTATTTGTGTACCACAAATGAATAAATGTTTTCTTTAATATTTTTTCAATTATTATTTAATAGTTCAATTTATATAATCTTCCTAATGGTAACTACATCTACTCTAATTTGGGATTTTGTTATAATTAATTAAGAATATGAGATTACTAAGCTCTAGCAATTCAATTACAGAGTTAGTAGCAAAATGAATCTCCTATTCTTATCAGTAATCCCTAAACTCTAGTCACGACTCAGGTATGATTCATTTATTTGTGTACCACAAATGAATAAATGTTTTCTTTAATATTTTTTCAATTATTATTTAATAGTTCAATTTATATAATCTTCCTAATGGTTTGATTTGTTTTTCAAATTGCAAAGCTCTAGCAAGTTTTTGGGAATTGAGGTTCTATTGTTCATTGATTTGCTTGAATTATTTTGGAATGTTGTGTTAATATTAAAAGCATGTCTTTTAAAAGAAAATGCTTATCTGGATATGCAAAACGCTTAAAGAGAAGAAAAAAAAAGATGCAGATTTGGTTAAATTTTTAAGGAGAAGTCTTGATAGGTTTATTACCAGGGAACCAGAAGGTTTGGGTGAACATTTAGTCAATGAAGAGCACACTGATAGAGAGGAATTGGTTGATGATTCTGGAGAGAATGGGAGTGACAATGAAGTTGTGGATTTTATGTGAGATCTTTTGTAATTTTTTTGTCGTTGTGAACTTCACATTTAAATTGAATATTGGTATTTTTCAAGTATAAGTTTGAGCTATGAATTTGATGAGTTTTCAATGATTTTGTCTTCCTAAGATTTTCACATAATACTAAAACTTAGAGGGCTGCATTTTAAGTTTTCGCATGGGGCCTCTGAAAAATTTGAGATGGCTATGATATGGTGTTTTAATTATTCTGAATAAATTATAGTAAAAACAATCAGTATATATTCATACAGTATGTAGTTGGTGTGGCGTGGTCTGAGCATGGCAGAATTGGCGGTGACTACTGCTATATTGATCACCAACCAGCCTCTTCCCGATGGAATCCAACCCTAGAGCAGCTACGGGTACTGGAAGAGCTATATGGACATGGATTAAAGACACTGATAGCACAACAAATCCAGTGAGCTACTGTCTTTTCTACTGGTTTCAGGCACAACAAATCTAGCGAGCTACTGTCTTTTCTACTGGTTTCAGAACCGCGTACCAAGCTAGAGAGAGGAAGAAGAGACGACGGTGAACTCATGTCCATGCCTCTGTCTCACACTAAGGAACAACTGTAAGACTAAAATAAACTTTATCATTAGTTTACATCTAGTCATCAACAACTTACCAATTTATGCAGAATAAATAATTGGAGAATCTTGAGACTTTAATCATATATACTTTATTTCCGGTGTATCCACGTAAATAATATACGAATCTATTATGACTTGATTATTAAGTTTACATGGGGTTTTTACATGAAGCCTAGAGACCAACTATGGGTCGAGTTTGTTTCTATATTATTATTTTAATGCGTTTTCCTTTTAATGCGAGGATGTATATTTCTGCGCGACGAACGAAGGAAGATGGTCTCGAACTCATTGTCAAGCTATCCTTCATAAACCCGTGTACCAAGGAGAAGGGCAGAGAAGCAAAGTTCCCTTAACCCCGGCAAGCCGTTGCTTCTAGTGAAAGTGTAAAACCCAAGAAGCTTGGGGCGCGGTCCTAATTCCAATCGAGACTCGCTCCGGACTGAGATAAGAAATTTTTGTTTACCTCATATTTTAAAATTTTCATACTATTTTGGTTGTTGTCATATTAACTCAATACTCAATATTGTAGTAGAAATCTGAGCTTACGTTTGAGATTGAGTTTGGTGAATTCCATGACATGGAAGCCGTTACCGGATTTTATTTTCTGTTTTTAACCAAGCAAATAATGCTGCAACCAAGACAATTTTTGCTAAAATTGTGGTATATGATCATAGAAGCTTGAAATAAGCAACAATGGCCAAGAAACAAAACCCTAACCTAAGGAAGACGAAGCTCAGAGAGAGAGAATAGAGAGAAGCTAATGATATTTCATACTGAGGAATTTTACAAAATGATCTCAACTCCACTAACAAAGCAGAAACTAGCTATTTATACTAGACGGGAAAAAACAGAATTAGCAAACTAATTAGGCTTAATTGACCTGGATTCTTCTAAACAGCTCACAGGATCATGACACGTGGAAGACATGAAACGGTCACGATTGAAGACACATGCAAGCGATACAACTCACTAATTATGGTCAAAGAAACGCTGAGTCATGCTTCTGGTGTGAGAGAATTGGCAGTGACGAAGTCCATCAAGTCCACACCAAGTCCACGTGCAGCTGTGTTGCTCGAGCTGTTAACCATAGAATTATGATTCGTACTCGCTACATTGGTAACCAGCTATATTATTGAGCTTAACACTAACCTCGTCAGCTTTGCTGTCACCTTTGCTTGCATCATTTGCCTCATTTGCAGCATTCAGCACATTATTATTAAGCACCATCTTAACAATTTTTAGTTTCAGAATGTAATTGAGCATTGATTATGTGTTGCTGCACAAGCTTATGGATATCTGGACATACACTTCATGTATATACATATATGTGTTTGTGTGTGTATCTTGGTATATCTTGCAGCTGATGGATATAGATTCATCATTTCAATAAAACCCTTTAAAGTGTAGCTAGGACTACTTCTCCAATCATGTCCATTGACTTGATCGTTTCTGGAGATCTATTTGATTGTTTGGATACCAGGATTCTTGTTTTTATTGGTTTTCTATATGGAATACGTATAGGCATTGCTTTTGTTGTTATTACATTTGATGCTCATCATCCTTACAGATGCTGACAAATTTAAAGGGTGCTTAATAGTTTGAAATAAGTATAGCATGGGGACCTAGTCCTCTGAGGCCCTAAATACATAGTATCTATTTTGGGTTTCATGAAAAACATTATCGAATTGTCAAATGATTCTATTGTTGTGTCTATTATTGGCTTAAATAACTTGTTTTCAGTAAATTAGTTTAACCGGTTTCAACTACTAGACCAACATTTAGTACAAACTCGCGTACTGCTCTAGAAGAGAGAAGAATATCAAGTTTAGAACTTCAGATCGATGCGCAGCGGAACAAAAAAATTTGTTCAAAGGAGGGCAGAACGGTCTTTTCCAGCTCCACAAACTGTTCATGACTGTTCCTAAGCCCCGTGACTGTTCCTTACTGTTGCCTTAGGAACAGTAAAACAGTGGAACTCAACTTTAGTATATAGTAAATAGAGCAAATAGTTATGCAATATCTGTTATAGAATCGTCAAATTGCATGACCATTGTTTTGTGCTTATATATAGCAAGTGTAGAAAGGCTCAATGCTTGCAAAGCATGAAGGATATCAGTGTCCTTGAACTGAATTCTCACTAACAATCTCAATATTTCCTGGTTTCAAGAGTAATTTTTTGAAGCTTGATGAAATTTCATTTTTAGGATTTTATTTTATTTTATTATTCTTGGATAGTATAAGATTTATCTTTTGATACAATTGCTGAATCAAGGACGAGGGTCAATATAAGTCAATTTTTGTATGCCCGGTTTGTGCCAAGATTTCAATTACTTTGATTCTTTTAGTGCTTATCGGTGTCACTGCATTCAACTATTACTCGGTCAATGACGGTGGTTGTTATTTGCTGGAATAACAAATTGTCATTTAGAAAAGGTTGCTTTTGACCAATTTGAAGATAACAAAGCAGTGTTGATAAGAAACAAATTAAATTTTACGATGGGATAATTCTTTTAATTACTTTTTTTTCCCCGCATTGGTGATTGTAATCTTGTGCTCACCTCTACTGCATACTTGATGGTTGTAAAAAAGCTGGCTTCATATATGTATTAATTCATATAGATATAGCCTTGATACGTTTCAAAGGTGATGCACTGAATGTCGATATATGTACAAGGGAAGGTAAATTGTTTAAGCTTTGATCAAGCTGTGTGGCATGTATAGCTACTATAGTTTACATGATTGTTGGCTGCCATTAAAGTTTTGTTTTGCACCTCTATTAGTATTAATTCAGTGTATATCTGGTTTGAAATATTGGTTATTTCTAAGGATGTTCTACTCTTTGGTGTTACTTGGACAATGAGCATTTTGCCTTTTCTTTTAGGGAAAAAAATACAAACAGTACCCAACCTATGGCCCGACTCCGAATTTCTATACCCAAGTTTCCAAAACTATCACAATGGTACCCAAGTTATCTAGCACGACCCAACATCCATACACGCCGTCTATAACGGTGTTAATTGTTATGCTAGGTAGCATAATTTCAGGGATATTTTAGTCCTTCCATGCCTTAATCTTAGTTTTTAATTTTTATCGTTTAAGCTTTGATCAAGCTGTGTGGCATGTATAGCTACTATAGTTTACATGATTGTTGGCTGCCATTAAAGTTTTGTTTTGTACCTCTATTAGTATTAATTCAGTGTATATCAGGTTTGAAATATTGGTTATTTCTAAGGATGTTCTACTCTTTGGTGTTACTACCATGTAAGGACTTGCCTTTTTGGACAATGAGCATTTTGCCTTTTCTTTTAGGGAAAAAATACAAACAGTACCCAACCTATGGCCGACTCCGAATTTCTATACCCAAGTTTCCAAAACTATCACAATGGTACCCAAGTTATCTAGCGCGACCCAACATCCATACACGCCGTCTATAACGGTGTTAATTGTTATGCTAGGTAGCATAATTTCAGAGATATTTTAGTCCTTCCATGCCTTAATCTTAGTTTTTAATTTTTATCAGTATTTTTCTTTAACTGAAATTTTTTTATTAGTTATGTATTTACTTGTAAAGGAATATCAACCCTTCATTTCCACCCACTCTAAGATCCTACGGCTAGAAAAATAAAACCATTTCTCTTCATCTTCTCTATCCCTTCTGAAACCAGAAGCCTACCTCTCCGTCATAACCACCGCCACCTTCATCATCAAAATCTCTTTACAACCCCAGAAGAAAAGAAAAGGTATCCCCACAGATCCATTCATAATTCCATTGGAAATTTTATCTTGATTAATTCATCAACTAGGCATAAGAAGAACTGAACAAATTTTGGTGGTCAAAATTAGTTATGTATTTACTTATAAAGGAATATCAACCCTTCATTTCCACCCACTCTAAGATCCTACGGCTAGAAAAATAAAACCATTTCTCTTCATCTTCTCTATCCCTGCTGAAACCAGAAGCCTACCTCTCCGTCATAACCACCGCCACCTTCATCATCAAAATCTCTTTACAACCCCAGAAGAAAAGAAAAGGTATCCCCACATATCCATTCATAATTCTATTGGAAATTTTATCTTGATTAATTCATCAACTAGGCATAAGAAGAACTGAACAAATTTTGGTGGTCAAATACTAGATTAATTAAAACTTATGAGCTTGAACAGAGATTTATTGAATTTGACTTTTTTTTTTTTGTGGGATTCATGAAGCTGCAAAAACTACCAATCCATATGATCCAAATTCCACAAACATCTAATCCAAATTCTTTGCACCAACTAAGAAGAAACAAGGAGAAGATTTGGGAAAACCCGAAATTGAGCCCAAAAAAAAATCAATTGCCTTCTTCTTTTTTGATGACCTCGTTGCCGTCTCCGGCCTCTTTCAGCCGACTTTTACACCATTCTCTTCCTCGAGAGGAACACACTTATATAAGTTTTCTTATCTCTATCACCCACAATATACAACAAATCGGGAAGAGAGAGAGAGAGAGAGAGAGAGATGCAGAGATACAGAGAGAGGAAGAGAGCAAAGGGACTCAAGAATAGGGCTGGTAAGCCTAGTTTTCACTGTATGGCCTACACAATCGACTTCCGTTGCCTAGACGAAGGCTTCGGCGGCAAAACCTACAAGCTCAAGCGGAACCCCAAAGCCGCCGCCGCCGACGAAGATGCCGCCATGGAAATCGACGCCCCCTACCCACCTCCGGCAAAGCGATCCATGGTGTCCTCCTCGGACAATCCGGACAAACCAGTCTTCGGCCAGCCGAGCTACGACGGCGTGATCGCATGGAAGGTCTCCGGGCGAAAGTGGAAGCAGCTGCGGAAGCAGAGGTCGTCGGCGGTTCAGGTGAGCCGGAAGGGAACGACGTTCGAGGAGAGGGAGAAGAACAAGTCGGTGAAGAAAGTGTACAAGGAGAGAATGGCGGAGCTGAAGGGGGAGATTAAAAGGAACAAGGAGGAGAAGAGGAGGAAGAGGGAGGAGAGGGAGAAGAAGAAGAAGGAGAATATGCTCAAGACTGGGACCAAGCTGCAGATTATTTCCAACCAAGACGATTCATAGGATTTTGAAAACTAAGGCCAGGAATCAACTCAAGCCTGTTCCGGAGGAGATGATCAAGAGTAACAATAAGTAAATGACGCAAATACCCATCAAATACGCCACGTGGTACAGGGGTTAACGCCGTCATGGACGGCAAGTACATATGTTGGGTCGGGCGAGATATTTGGGGTACCATTGTGATAGTTTTGGAAACTTGGGTACAGAAATTCGGAGTCGGCCATAGATTGAGTACTGTTTGTATTTTTTTCCCTTTCTTTTAAGTAGAATATCTTCTCCTTCCTTTCTTGAACTTTGAGCTCCAGAACAGCATAACAAGTTAAGTGCATCTCATTGTTATGAACAATAGTTAGGAGTACACTGAAGCTATACTTGCTTTATTATATATTAAAATAATAAAATGCAGAAAACTATAGTGTGATCACTATAGTTCTCTTCTGGTAGTTAACTCTCACATGATATTTATAGATGTGGTTCAAAACCACTTCCTTTAATATGTGTTGGTCTGTATCAGATTGATATGCACATAGTATTCATATTGGAAAATTGCTAGATATGCACATACTTGCAGTGATTTGTAATAGATATTGGCTGTCAACATGCAGGTCACAGTGAAGCTAACTTTCTAGTTAGTAGCTATTTGTTCGACCAATCAAATACATGCCTTTTGGCATAACCTATTATTATTCCTCCTTAATCATATTCTGATTTTTGGGTATTGGAACAAGTCATGTGCTCTTCTAAATATGTACAGAGGCTATTCTTTTGGGCTGCTAGCATTTTAATGTCAAAAATATTTACATGCCAATTTGCTCACGTAATTGAGCTTCATGAGTATATGTGATTGTATGAACGATCAAGTAAAGAATTAAGGCTACTTTTGTGATATATCTGTGCTATAAAGTTTTTATACAGAAACACAAAAGAGACATGGATAGAGGTATGTCCTATTCAATTTCCGATGTGCGATAAATCAAGTTTAGCATATAATCATTAATGTCTGATTTCAGATTTTATCTTGTGAAGGAGAACTTGACTAAAATAATTTCTAGTGGCGGTTTGCTGTGCTCAACATGTACGTACTATATGCTAAACTTGATTTATCGCACAACGGAAATTGAATAGCACATACCTCTATTGCAAAACTTTTCAATTGTTTCAAGGAATTATTTTAGTCAAGTTCTCCTTCACAAGATAAAATCTGAAATCAGACATTAATGACTAAAATAACTTGACTAATGGCTTTTCTGTTTAAGTTTACAACAACAAATACTTTGGACTTTGGAGTAACAATTAATCTGCAAGAGGTATTGGTCTTGGGCCTGTACGTACTGTATCAAATATATTTTCATCTCTCTCCAAGTAATATATGGAACTAGGGCTCAACACTGGGCCGCTGAGGCCCCTCCTTTAGATCTCTTACGCTGATCAATAATTCTACTCACCATACTAAATATTACATAGATAGATTATGAACGAAGAGTGACTATGGTTGTGTTCATAATATTTAACAGATAAATCACAGGTAATGAAAATTGTCGACTTGCAGCTGCACGACTGAGTAGTTGAGCACCAGAATATTTAACCTGAGCACCAGAATATTTAACCTGCGGTTCTTGCTGATCAGGTATACAACATTTTCTACATATGTGGTTCTTAGACTTAACTAGAAAATTCTCCCGCGCGATGCTACGTGTTTAATTTTTTTTTTTTCCCTCAAATCTAGATCTACATAATGTAATACAATTATAATTTTACATATTACAGAAATTGGTATTTCAATCGTAAAGAGAAAGATTCAGCTAACACCTGATATTTTAAGCAAGCTGGTATCAAGTTTCTACAATGGGGGTTTAGCACCGATCTAATTCATTGGCAGACTCAAATGCATCTTCAACTGAAGTAAACTCATCTGCAGATCCATGGACTGTACATACAGAATTTCAATTCACTTGATTGTTGAAGGATATTGACACTTAGTGTGCCTAGTCAAACTAGGATAAGTTCTATAGCTGTAATAGGAGAGGTTTCCTACTCCAAGTTAGATAAGGAATCCTTGTACTCTTAGATTATGCACTTTGTAATCCCTATATATAGGGCTCCTATTCTCTATAATGAAATACACTTCTCTCATCAATCTCTCTCAATACCAATATACTTAAACATATACCTGATAACATGTGAAACAATTTGAAACAAACTAATCTAATTGTCTAAAAATTTAATAGTAATCAAAAAAATTGAATAGCAGACAACATCACAATCACAATGATTTTCACTGTTTTCATCTTCCAATCCAAGAATTTTATCTTTGTAAATCCTTAATGTGCATATAATCAGTAAACACAAAGTCACCAATAAACAATGATGGATCCAAATTCCGAAACCTTTAAATAAAATGAATCAGAAAGCAATCCCAAATTTGGATAGATGTAGAGAAAAACAATCGAAAAACTTTTATATTATATTTATCATCAGAGCCGTGCTCGAAAGCAACAACATCTATAAAAAATAAGCAAGTTATGAAAACATTACAGCTATGATCAATGTTGGAGATGCACTTATTCAGGCTACTCATATTTATAATCAAACGAACAAAAACAACAGCCTTAAAGAAGTTGATGAAAATCAGAAGATTAATATCAATTAGAAGCAAGAAAACAGAATCAAATGCTCAATCAATTTTCTATCAACTGATCGCTAAGTACTTTTTCCTATAGACCAATCCTTATTTCCAAGTACAGACCATAAAAACATGTAAAATGAATAAAAACTTCAAACTGCAGAAAAAGCCATAACATTTTCAGAGACTGAAACCTTTATACACTGTACAGATTTTGAATATATGTCAGAGAACCAACAATAATAGACATATAAGACTATCTCCATCAAGAAAGAAGAGGTGCAGGACTTGAAAACCTAAGCAATTAGGTTTTGTTCCCAAATCCTAGCGGAGCTAGGTTCTCAGAGGTTGGCATACGTGGAGTAAATTTAGTTTTCCTTTGCAAAAATCATGAAATACACTTATTTTAGACACTCTCAAAGTAAATATAAATGGTTAGAAACTCACTGTAATTAGGCTAATGTCCACAGTTCAAGAGCCTTGAGTTGAAAAGCGTACCCCAAAATAAACTGTGACCAAACAAAATGTCGACCTGTTGAGCGCAAAAGACAAATAAGACTACAATCAGCATATAAAGATTTATAAAAACACAAGTAATGCAATGAGCTTCATATATGTGATAATCCACCCAACAAAGATGGTTTCATGTTCAACAGCCTAAGCTATTGTTGTTTAACATCCAAGAAAAGAAATAACTCACACCTGGAACACAAATCTTCTGACAGATAAATCACTTGAAATAGGAACAGTAGTAGGAAGCAAAAGCTGCAAGCAAAATCTATCACAACCCAATATGAAAAACAGCATAATCAATTTTATATCTGCTATTACTCAAAATCTCACTCTCTATGATCAAGTATTAAATTTTGAAGCATGCAATCCTTGAGTTATCAAATACAGGACCCAGAAACAATTTCAATCAGAAAATTTGAGATTAAAAAAACAAAAAACGAAGACGAAGAAAATAACAAAGCAGAAGCAGAAATTCCAGAAGTTTGCAAGGAAGTTCAAGCAAAGTTCGAAAAGTACAGAAAATCCATTGTTCTGATACTAAATAAAAGCTGCGTATTCAAAAAGAATTTTGCTGTAATTCCTTTATTCAAGTCTATTGTACAACAGTCTGTATGCTATTGTTCTGAGAGAGGGAGTTAAGAGACTAAATCGTAATGAAGAAAAGCCGGGACAAATTTGTCATAAATGCAGTTTCCTGTCTTTAAGTGATTCCATAAGAAAGCAAGCTAAGGTCAGACTTAGCAAGTTCAACCTTTTTAAGGAACCTATGGCAGAACCTATGTTCCTTCAAATCTACTACGGGAATTAAAATGAATGAGAAAGCAATCCATAAAGGTACAGGAAAACCATTGAACAACTTTTATTTTATATTTATCATCAAAGCCATGCTCCAAAGGAACAACATCTGTAAAGAAGTTGATGAAAATCGAACGAATATTTTCAAAGGTCAATTATGAAAACAGAAGATCAACACCAATTAGAAGGAAAAAAAAAAAAAAACAGGATGAAATGCTCAATCAATTTTCTATCAACCGATCACTATGTATCTTGATTTGGACAGACCAATCTTTAACCCTCCCAATCTAAACGTTGTGATATGCAAAACCCACAACACAACCCATGCTTATTAAATCACCCATAAAACCCTGAATCAAAATGAACAATGACCCACAACAAAACCCATATTCGTTAAATCAGAGACAAAACCCTTAATCGAATGAGCATAAAATTTAGATAAATTAAATCACACACAAAACCCTTAATCGAACGACCGTGAAATTTAGATTAAAAAACTTACCTCTTATCAACTGAACTCTCACTCTGTTTTCTCTCCTCTCACTATCAGATAGCGGCGATCTAACCAAAAATACCAACAATCCCTCACTCTTTGTCATCAAAAACAGAAGACGATGGAAAACTATAATTGACCAGCGTACGCCAATTCAACACATCCCAGGGCCGTAAATCTGAAGAACAATTAAGGGCAAAATCTTCATTTTACTGTTAAATGAACAGCATGAACAGTCCACGGGCTACATACTAATAAATGTATCTAACCGAAATCTCAAGATCGAAAATAGAAAGGGATTGAATGATAGGAGTAAAAACTCCTTTTACGTTACGTATGTGCATATGTTTCAATTGTTACTGTAAGTCCGCAGGAATCATCTTCAGTGTTGCAAAAGAGGAAGAACGTGGGGACCGGCAATTACTCCGGTCAATTGGTGGAGCAATCCTACTCGACTACACCGACCTCGAAAGCACAACGAACAAACGCGTCAGCTACACTAATATACACAAAGCTCTTGGACAATCACCACCACCACCACCATTACGATTACGATTACGATTACGATTACGATTACGGTACCTCTCATTATCAGCAACTGTAATTTCTTCTTTTTTGTTCAAAGGCAGTTTAATATTTGGAAGGGTAAATAATTTATTAATTTAGCAAAGTATTTTTTATTTTCTTAAGTATTGTTACCCTTTTTTTATCTATTTACGTACCGTTTTTTTTCCCTACTTATTTACAACCACCAAATGCCCAAGTAAAATATGATCCTATCTATTTCAAAATGGTGAAAAGATTACAGAATTACAAAGAAGCAATCTCAACAAGTTTGTGTAACAAATCAATTGCAAAATTTTCATGGGGAAATATTTCTTTCCCAGCCTTTAGTTATCAGTAAAGCTCATAGCTGTCATATCCTCCTGTCTATTTCAGAATTGTAAGAACTAAGGGCATTTCCCATCATAGGCCAAAAAACAGAATATTTTATTCAAGATACCCATTTGGCCTATCAACAAAAAGCAGTGCTCTGCCACCGTATGTCAAATTCTATAAGCCAAAAAATGAAACATCATCATCTCCAACGGCTATAATTCGTTGTTTTACTTTCTGTTGTTGACTTGTTGTATATGTTTTAGTATTTCACATTCTAATACTCTTTCTCTCAGCTCGAAATATATCTCCGAGTATAATTTTAACGAGTCTATTAATAAAATTAGTCTATTTACTTAAATAAAAACTAAAAATTAATGATTATAAATTTATTTTAAAAATTCAAAATATATCAAATATTGGACTTATATTGAAGATCTCAACAAAAATTTTATAATGATATAATAATAATTATTAATAACACATTTATATAAGAAAATTCTTCTTACTTTAATGTATAAAAAAAGTAACACATAAAGAAAAGAAAAATAATAATAAACGGGGCCTACCATATGGCTGATCAATAGGAAGGCTAGATTTGGCCTTCAAAAGTAACACATAAAGAACAGAAAAATAATAATAAACGGGGCCTACCATATGGCTGATCAATACTTGAACTCTGTGTAATAGCCTACAGTGGGAGGAGAAGATTGTAGGCTAAATAAGTGGGAGATGTTATAAAAGAGAAGCTCAGATATCTATGTCAACATAAATGGACTTCATTGTTCCCTAACTGCACAACACTATTCTTTTGGAATGGGAGTGGGAGTGTATTCAATTCAATGTATCAACCGTGCTTGAGCACCTAACATTTTAAAGGCTTCTGATAGTTTAGTCGACGTATGAAGTTTGTCGGTTTGTCCAAAGAAAAGGTCAAAAGTCAGTAAAATGAAACTTTTACCGTCACCACATTCACTGACCGGCCAGGAAATCAAAGTTTCCAACTTTTCTTACGTAATCATGTCCTTTCTTGCTTTTAAGTGTCCAACAAATCATGTCTTTTCTTGCGTAAAGTGTCCAACTTTTCTGACCAAATCATTGAAAATTATTTTATACACCCACGGTGTAAATGATCCAACACTTATAAAATTATCTCAATATTTAATATTTATTATTAATATTTTTATTAATAACTTAAGAGTGTATTTAATATAATCTAACCATCTATTTATATTAGTACAAGTGCATGTCGGTGCACTGAATCCTCCCCCCCCCAAATCATACTGAAATTTTTTCTGGGGCTCCTCTGCAAATCACCCCCCTGTTGCCTGGAAACAAGTTTGCACTCCTAAAGACAAAGGTGGCATTGGAGTTAGACCAGCTGCTACCTTCAATATGGCTGCCCTGTTTAAGTTAGCCTGGAAGATTATCACTGAACCTACAAATTGGTGGGTTAGACCTGTCAAGCAAAAATGCTTAAGACGAGATAATTTCTTTACTGCCAAGAAGAAAGCTCATCATATCATTCTCTTGCATGGAATAATCATAATTCAGCTTGTCAACCTTTGCTTTGCCATGAGTAAAAATCTTGGTCACATCGATATTCTTGTAGCTGAAGCCATGGCCCTCCGTGAAGGTTTGCTTCGTCTTTAGAGTAGAATATTTTTATGTCGATTCTAAATTTAGCAAAGTAAAAAAAAAATCTGAATTCAGAATATTATGTATATTTATTTTTTAGTAATTGCCTTAAACTCTTAATTGACATCGAACAAGACTAATTTTTTTTTTTTTTTTTACAAAATATATTATTATGCAATTAATATATATATAGGATGACTCTGCGCTTCTCCCTATCTTTGGTAAACTCTAGCCGTCATGGCTGGGAACTCTATTAATGGTCTACATCACCAACACCAAGCAGACCTTTCTCTGCCTCTCGCTGTCTTTTTGCGGCAATCAAACGTTGTCTTTATGCGACAAATTTTTATTCGGTTTGTCTCTCTATGGAGACTCACCGAAGTAAACTTGGTTTTGAGAGTGGGATGATCGAGGTTGGTCTCTCAAATTGGCTATTAGGAGAAGATCTGGTTGGGATTCGACCAGGCCAGGAGCGACTCAAGGCCAATGAGGGGGTCAAGGCCAGTGAGGAACTGAATTTTTTGGCAAGATTTGGGTTGAACTGGTTGGGTCAGACGAATGCAGTTTGTTTAATCATGACTCAGGGAACGGCGGCGATGGGCCTAGAGATTAGCGGTGACGGGAGGTGCGATCCTGTCTGCAATATATATATATATATTGCCATTTAACAGTTTTTAGGGTGTGTTGTACTATATGGACCAAACAAATGAGCCCTACCTCTATGGGTTTTCACATTTGGGATCCAGGAGAATTTTCTCTAGGGAGCAAGAGACTTGTTTTGCTTATCTTTCCAAACCTTCTCGTCCAACTGTTAAGGGCAAGGAGCAAATTTAATTTTTGTTATTTTCTTTCTAGACTTTGCCTAATTACTATGCACTAGTTTTCATAGTTCTTAGGCTCGCTTTTGAATAAGTGAGCACTAGTTGTCTAATGAGTGGTGCTAGCATACCACGTCCTAAACTTGTCATTGCTATGGCAAATAAAGGCATGTATCCGTGCCATTCTGGTTTGAGTATGAATGAAATTGATATTTGGTTCAAAATATATATATATATATATATATATATATATATATGGGGTCGAATTTTGCCATTTATAAATTTGGATTTTGCATAAAAAGAGGAAAGAAGCCTACCTAGCTTTAATTTTGATTGCTGCTCGGACCAAACCCTAGCTAGGAGAGCGACCACCAAAAGATTCTGACTTAGCTACTACTAGACTAGACCATAGATCACGTGCTATCTGATGCATCTCTAATGTACAATTGAAGTGTGCAGTACGGAGCTGACATATACCAACAACTGGTTAATTAATTTCTTATACTATTGATTCAGTGGCCAATTAAGTTGTCTCCTCTTGTGGGGAATAATTTCAGATACTTCCTTTGAGTAAGGATTGCCTAGGATCAGCATCCTCATTGCTGGGCTGATGCTACTGCATGTGGTGATTATCTAGCTGTGAGACTATAGTGTTCATGCTGTACAGCTGCCTTATTGTTAGATTGTGTAATTTTTGCCAGTACTGGCTGGCTGAAACTGAGTTTCTTTGATAGTCCACCAAGATGCATCTTAACTTTCGGCTGATGTCTGTCTCTCTCTCTCTCTACCAGAGCAACCATAGAAGATTCATCCCATCAGTGCTGCAGCCCGCAAGATATCATCTCAGCTAAAAATTTTAAAGAGCCTTCCATTTTCCATGCCAATCGCACCCAGATCTACGTACACTGCCATCAATAGCGTAATTCCTTCCAATAGCTTTCAAAATCAAACCACTTAACCACGCTCATCTCTGTTGGGCGGGGCGACATAAATAAGTTTAATTAACAAATTAACCTACCCGGCCGTAAAAAGGCACGGTCGTCCATTACATTCAGGTCTATTTAGTTGCATCAACAACAAATACACCCCGCCGCTGGTCAAAAGCCAACATATATATCACTTCTTCGAAATGTTAACTTGTTCTATTAATCAAAGAAGTGATATCTAAACTTGTTTTGATTGCAAAATTAATAAAAATATTGTGCGCATTGATGAATCGATAGAGCCAAATGTCCATGTATGTCTACAACAAAAAATAATATATGGAAAAAGTCTGGGGAGTTATTTCGTGCAACAGGTTTTGTTGAATAGTAAATGCATCTTTTTGAGCGTTGGAGGCTCTGTCTGAGGGTTGGAGGCATTGAAAGCTCATCCTTAAATGTGGCAACCTAAAAGATCGATGTAAGCAAGCTATACATATAGAGAGGGATTCCTTACTTTTCAATCAGATACAGAGTGAGACTGACGCATGGACATGAGTTCACGTCGTCTCTTCTTCATCTCTGATCTAGCTCGGTGGTACGTTCTGAAACCAGTATATGACATTCTGTCTTCAATCCTTCCAAAGTGTCGAGAGCCGCGCAGTCACTCGCCGGATTTGTTGTGCCGTCGGTGTTTTTAATTCATGTCCATATAGCTCTTCCAGGACCCGTAGCTGTTCTAGGGTTGGATTCCATCGGGAACTTCGCGGCTGAGCTGCAGAGGCGGGTTGGTGATCAATATAGCAATAATCACCGTCACTTCTGCCTTGCTCAGACGACGCCCGACCAACCACTGTATGAATATACACTAATATTTACTTAGAATAATTACATGCAACACTATATATATATATATATATATATATATATATATATATATATGTACGTATATATCATGTCAACTTCTTCAAATTTAAAACTTAAGAATTTTTATTAGCACGCTGTATGATGGTGTTCGGATGATAACACACATAATTTTGGGTCATGTTGGAAGTAGAGCTAAGCTTTGGAGTGAATGCTACTTCTGCAGCGGGCTTATAAATATAGTGCAGGCTCTCATGCTGTGCTCGTGCGACAGCACAGAGCCCCAAATTGAGAGGGCCGCAAATTTCTTTTTTTTTTCTTTTCTTAAGGCTTTATGTTTATATAATAAATATAAAAAATTAAGAGTTAATTAGATCTAAGTCCAAAACTCACCGTCTATATTAGATGCAGTCCGTTTGAATTTTTGTTCTAATGTTTTCATCCTATAATGTAGGTATATAAGTATTTGACCTACATTTTAGGTATATTGAGTTTATATGAATGCATTTAGTTTTCTTTGTCTAAAAATTATTTATTGATGAATTGTAAATTTTGGAATTTGAATTTAAAATTTAAAATTGAGCTAAAATTGTGATCTAATTAGTGAATTTGAAATTATTTACCTTATTTGGTTCTAAGGGCAAATTGGACTATTAAAAAAAGCAAATAGACCGCAAGTAACAAGAAAATATGCGCGAACTAGATCTAATTTTTATATAACAAAAATGACTTGAATCAAATCAACTCAAAAATTAAATATGAAATTGCCATATTTTTTTTCTACGTTCACTCTCTCTTTCTCTCTCTCTCCTGAATTCCCCGCGACCATGTTATAATTTCCCCTCTGGGACATCTTTATTTCTTCCCATCTATTTCTTTTATCATTTTTCATTCTCTGATTGCTCTAAAAAAATCTCAAATTAGAGTAGACCAAGTTCTCTCTTAGACTCCCACTTCAAGTCTTCGTTATTCAATTAGAGACTTAGAAGCAAAATGAATCTCATAGTCTCATCAGTAATCCCTAGACCTAGTCATGACTCCGGTATGATTCAT
This sequence comes from Rosa multiflora, assembly GCA_002564525.1. NCBI lineage: Eukaryota > Viridiplantae > Streptophyta > Magnoliopsida > Rosales > Rosaceae > Rosa > Rosa multiflora. The sequence continues at coordinate 195,371 of BDJD01001914.1, read as the reverse complement.
GGATTTGTGGACCACAAATGAATAAATGTTTTCTTTAGTATTTTTTTTTCAATTATTATTTAATAGTTCAATTTCTATAATCTTCCTAATGGTTTGATTTGTTTTCAAATTGCAAAGCTCTAGCAATTTTCTGGGAATTGAGGTTCTCTCATTCATTAATTTGCTTGAATTGTCTGGGAATGTTGTGTTAATATTTAGAAGCATGCCTCTTAAAAGAAAATGCTTATATGGATATGTAAAACGCTTAAAAAAAAAATGTTGAGTTGGTTAAATCTTTAAGGGGAAGTCTTGATAGGTTTATTACCAGAGAACCAGAAGGTTTGGGTGAACATTTAGTCAATGAAGAGTACACTGATAGGGCGGAATTGGTTGATGATACTGGAGAGAATGGGAATGGCAATGAAGTTGTTGAGGGTTTTATGTGAGATCTTTTGTAATTTTTTTGTCGCCAAAAACTTCATATTTAACTTGAATATTTGGTATTTTTCAAGTATAAGTTTGAACTATGAATTTGATGAGTTTTCAATGATTTTAAGTTTTCACACGGAGCCTCCAAAAAATTTGAGATGGCTTTGATATAGTGTTATAATTATTCTGAATATAGTGTAAAAACAATCGGTATATATTCATACAGTACGTAGTTCGTGTGGCGTGGTCTGAGTATGGCAGAAATGGCGGTGATTACTGCTATATTGATCACCAACCAGCCTCTTCCCGGTGGAATCCAACCCTAGAGCAGCTACGGGTCCTGGAAGAGCTATATGGACATGGATTAAAGACATTGACAACACAACAAATCCAGGGAGTGACTGCATGTGCGGCTTTGACACTTTGGAAAGGTCGAAGGCAAAATGTCTTTTCTACTGGTTTCAAAACCACCGAGCGAGAGAGAGGAAGAAGTGACGACGGTGAACTCACGTCTATGCCTCTGTCTCACTCTAAGGAACAACAACTACTTTGGAGTAACAAATAATCTGCAAGAGCAAAGAGATATTGGTTTTGGGACTGTACGCACTGTATCAAATATATTTTCATCTCTCTCCAAGTAATATATGGAACTAGGGCTCAACACTGGGGCCGGTGAGGCTACCTCTTTTAGATCACTTACGCTGATCAATAATTCCACACACCATACTAAATTAATATTACATATATAGATTATGAGAGGAGAAACTCTATGGTTGTGTTCATAATAATTAACAAATAAATCACAGGTTATGGAAATTGTCTACTTGTAGCTGCACAACTGAGAAGTTGAGCACCAGATTACTTAACATGTTGTTTTCTTGCTGATCAGGTATGCATCATTTTCTACATATGTGGTTCTTAGACTTAATTGTATCTAAACGAAATCTCAAGATCGAAAAGATAGAAAGGGATTGAATGCTAGAAGTTTGTACTTTTTTACATTATGTGTGTGCATATGTTTCAATGTTACCGTAAATCCGCAGGAATCATCTTCAGTGTTGCAAAAGTGGAAGAGCATGGGGACCGGCAATTACTCTGGTCAATTGGTGGAGCAATCCTTCTCGGCTACACCGACCTCGAAAGCACAACGAACAAACGCATCAGCTACACTAATATACACAAAACTCTTGGACTATCATCACCACCATTACGATTACGATTACGGTACCTCTCATTATCAGGTTCTGTAATTTCTTCTTTTTTGTTCAAAGGCAGTTTAATTTTGGAAGGGTAATAATTTATTAATTTTGCAAAGTAGTTTTTTATTTTCTTAAGTATTGTTACCCCTATTTACGTACCTTTTTTTACGTAAATAACCTTTTTTTTTCACCTATTTACGTACTGTTTCTTTTCCCTAGGGGTGTTCAAAACATGGTACAAACCAGCCAAACCGGTCAAAACCGACCGGTAAATATGGTTTGGTTAAAGTTTTTTAATTTTAAAAATTGAAAGCCGGTTCAATACCGAACCAAACCATTTATGAATTGGGTTGGTTTGGTTTCTTTTTTGTTTAAACCGCAGAACCCGAACCGACCGGTATGTTTGAAATATAATAAGAAAAAGTTTTAAATATATATATATATATATATATATATTCATTTGTCCAGTTGTTCTAAGTAATCTAAATATCCAATTATAACTTTATTCTCAAATGATATACTACCATATCAAATCCAATGCCCAAAGGCCTAGAAGTCTAATATATAATCGATACGATTAATTTGATCCTCTCATATCACATATCTCAATCTCTCATTCTCTAACCTTTAATACTACCATATTAAGCTAGTATTCATAGCTAAGCCATCAAATAATTCAAATACTTTGAATCTATTTTAGATTTTAGTTTTTGAATATTGGTTTTGGATTTGATTATTGTATTTTAAATTTAGATTATGCTTATTTAATATAATTTTTCTTATTTAGATTGAATTTTACTAGATTTTTTTTTCATGAATAGTATGTTAATATAATATAGGTTAAAACCGCCTAACCGACCGAACCAAACCATCTTTAATTGGATTGGATTGGATCGGGTTTTGCTTTTTTTTTTTAATGACCGGTTGTCCAAAATGCTTAAACCGCTCACTTTAGTATAAAGACGGTTTAGAGTCAAAACCGATCCAACCCAATCCGTGTGCAGCCCTAACCTCTCATTATCAGGTTCTGTAATTTCTTCTTTTTTGTTCAAAGGCAGTTTAATTTTGGAAGGGTAATAATTTATTAATTTAGCAAAGTAGTTTTTTATTTTCTTAAGTATTGTTACCCCTATTTACGTACCTTTTTTTACGTAAATAACCTTTTTTTACGTAAATAACCTTTTTTTTTCACCTATTTACGTACCGTTTCTTTTCCCTACTTATGTACCCTTTCTTTTTCTGTAAATAATTTATTAATTTATCAAAGCATTTTTATTTTCTTAAATATTGTTATATTTTCAATGTGCTATGTTGACTGATGAGCATATAATTGAGTGTTTTGGGAAATGATGATGAAGTTTAAGATGATAGTTCTACTATGGAGCCTGTTTCACTAAAGAAAGCTCTCAGAGCAGTGATGGCACTGAATAAGTTTTTGTTGCAACATAAGAAAACCACACCAGAACTTCTTACTATATAAAGAAAAATCAGAGATGAGATTTAAGGTGACATCAGTTTCAAAAAAACAAACAGAGTCATTCTTTATAAAGACCTCATAGTTGAATTATAAATACTATGTATCAAGGAATTATTAATTTATATATTACAAGGAGTGTATATGATTTTTATTAAGAATATTATCTTGTAAATTTAGCCATTATTAATTTAACACGTTATTCCCAAATCGGCACAGACCAAAATTATTATTTAATCGAGATTATTAATTGATCGAGTATTAAACTATGGAGAGTCTGCTGTATCAGTGTATCTTATTTTTTGTATTGTTTATCGAGGGCGATCGAGTTATATATGTCTCCAGCTTCTACCTACTCACGTACCCTTTCTTTTATGTCTCTAGGCTTCCACCAACTCAGTAACTCACGTACTCTTTCTTTCACCTATTTACTACTCTTTATTTTACGGTGGCCTACTTACGTACCCTTTCTTTTTCTATTCTTAGAGGAAGCCCTAAACAACCCCGAAAGCCTGAAAAAGCTCACACATCGTGGCTTTGGAGATTTGTTCTTGGTGTCGGTTCCTTTCTGAAAAGATATAGCAATCACGATTTGGACACCAAGTGCCAAATTTGCAACAAACCGGGTTTTCCTTTGGAATGATCGAGCTGTTTTTCTATTCTTCTTGCCAACCGTTCTACATCATAGAGTAAGATAGTACATACACGAACTACGATGCAAAAATACTTTGGGCACGGCAGAAAATCAGGTAGATCGAGTTCGAAGTGGGTCTTTGAAGATGAGGTAAAAATAAAGCCCTACTTTCCATCAGTTGAAAAGTTCCATATAGATTAATAGAAGTCACAAAACAAATCGTGCCATTGAGCACGGAGTGATTAATGGCATATAAGAATTAATCTAATCTGAAAGTGATGAATTAATCTAGGGCCATCTCTCGCCCCCATGTAGTTCCGCTTCTGGATAAAAGATAGGTTCTGCAGCCGTTTAAGGTTGCTTATATATAAGAAAAGAAACCCTACAATGAAATCCTAAAGCCCACGGGTAAAAACAAAACAAACTAGAAAACTGAAAATTCTGAAAAATAGTAAATTGCAGTTTTGAAGCCCTAAACAACCCCGAAAGCCTGAAAAAGCTCACACATCGTGGCTTTGGAGATTTGTTCTTGGTGTCGGTTCCTTTCTGAAAAGATATAGCAATCACGATTTGGACACCAAGTGCCAAATTTGCAACAAACCGGGTTTTCCTTTGGAATGATCGAGCTGTTTTTCTATTCTTCTTGCCAACCGTTCTACATCATAGAGTAAGATAGTACATACACGAACTACGATGCAAAAATACTTTGGGCACGGCAGAAAATCAGGTAGATCGAGTTCGAAGTGGGTCTTTGAAGATGAGGTAAAAATAAAGCCCTACTTTCCATCAGTTGAAAAGTTCCATATAGATTAATAGAAGTCACAAAACAAATCGTGCCATTGAGCACGGAGTGATTAATGGCATATAAGAATTAATCTAATCTGAAAGTGATGAATTAATCTAGAAGCAGCGAGCAAGATATTCCATTTGATAATATTATTGGCTTTGATCATTGCTTTAACATCTAAATAAAACAAACCCTGCCAAGTACCATTGACTAGCTAGAGGATCCCGAGCTGGCTTGAATTGTACGTAACGTTATATATGATGTTTAATTAGCTGCCTCAAATCTTCATATATGAGGTCAAAGAAATTATACTTTTCCGTCAATACAAAGGAATAATTGTAAGCTGCAAGAAATCAAAGCTTAAAAACGATTCATCAGCATGATCGAATGTCATCATCATCACATACATACATACATATATATATATATATATATATATATTTAACAGCGATAAAATATTGTTAGCTCAGTTAGTGAGCAATTCAAACAAGTACGTGTACAGATTGAATCGTACAGTTCAATCAATGGGAAATTATACTCAAACCTCTTATAGTTCACTAAGGCCTGGGCAAATGAAGTACTCGTAATTCGTAAATGCATTATGCATTTAATTTTTAGAGGTCCAAGAATTGATAATTTACATTCTTCACTCACATGTTTCTTAATAACAGTAAAAAAAAATCGATACTTTTTAATCGATCTATGATCTTTAATTTGATTTTGTGAAAAAAAAAAAAAAAAACTCGGTATTTTGGAGGGCAAAGCTCTTCGTACTCGTTTGCGGATTGCTTTCCAAACCTCTTATGCTCTTACTCAACTTTTGGGCTGAAAGTTTGTGAAAATATAAGATTGTAACAATCTTGTGATGTGTGATTAATTAAGTTAGCTAATTAGGAAACACGAAAAATATGAACAAAAGTTGAAACAGATAATGTGATCATAAAAGTCATGCTCTCTTCCTTTTCTTTCTTTTAGATTAGAAGGTCCTGATTGAATTAGCATGATTCCTTACCATAAAATAAACCTCTAGCTCATTGTTGGTATTGATATGTTAGAATAAGATAGGGCTTCAAATGCTGCTTACTGTTTTTTGAAAAAAATGCGGCTTACTGTTGAGTAAAATAGATTTCCATTTATGATTTTCATTTGTGTAAGATATCAGAGTAAATTAAATAGTAGCAATCCTACGAGCTTGAAAATCAAGAAAAAAAAAAAAAGATAACGTACATGTGGACAGTGCTTGGTAGTAAACTCAAGATGGTATCTAGCTACTTCACATGTTGCTTATTGGTTATTGTCAACAAATATAGAAAAGCCCCTCGGGACACCAAAGCTAAACTTGTCCCAGTAAAGGGCAGGGAGTGCCAAAACAGGGAGACATTGCAACCAAACTCTAGGAGACGAGCCTGATCCCGTTGAAGTAACAACATCAACTAAGAAGTTCGCTTCCCAAAAAACATGAGAGAATGAGATGCTTGCGAAGGAATTAGCAATAGAAGCTATATCTTTGAGGAGAGATTTTAATATCCAGGGAGCTTCACACTTGAGGTTGACATAGTTGATGATTAGGGACGAGTCACCCTCCACTAAAATATGGTCCAAGTTGAATCGCTTAGCAGCTAACAGGCCATCCTTTAGAGCTATACATTCAGCCAAAGGAACTTTTGAAGATCCAATTGACCTCGAACCAGCTACAATGGGGTCACCAAAGTGGTTTCTAATAACAAAGCCCGCAAGAACCAGGTTGGAAGAAGAAACAGACCCATCAAAGTTGAGCTTGACGAAGTTTTCAGGCGGCGGGTGCCATTTAATGACTTCACTTAAGCTATTGGAAGTCGTAGCAGAACGGGGATTATGGGTCTTGTAGGCAGCACAAAAGGAGGCTGAAGCATGCACTACAGAAGCCGGACTGAACCTCGAGTCCCTGAACAAAACATCATTACGCTTTTTCCATATTTGCCAACAAAGAAGCAAACATTTTTCCAAAGCATCCATTGGTGCATTTTGAAACATGTAAACAATCCAATCATCAAAACAATTAAAGGTAGTAGGGCTCTGATTCAGATTAGCCATAGACCAAACATCCCAAACTTTTGGGCACGATCGAAAAATATGATCCAAATTTTCCACATCATTATTACACAGGCCACAAATAGGATTGATAAAAATATAATATTTTCATTTATTATGTTTATGTGTAAGATGTCGGAGTAAAATAAATAGTAATAGTCCAATGAGCTAGACAATCAATAAAATAGGAAATGTAAACTATGCTTAGTAGTAGACTTAGGATGTAGATCCTAATAACATGTCTGTTTATTAAATATAAAAATGGTGTAGCATTTTGTGAATATTTCAAATTCTCACTTTAATAGTGGCAAATTTTTCTTAAAGCTAAATTCATTATCAGTCTTTGAACTCTCTTACTTCGGCTAGTTTGAACACGACTATTGAAACAATCAATGCAGTACTCGGGCTCTAAATTTCATATCAACTTCATACTTCCGTTTAATTTTGTCAGTATTCCATTAAAATGAAGCACTTGTCACCCACTTTTCAAAAATTAAGTACAAACATAATCGCCTATTTCACTATTTGTATATAATAGTCTCTCTGATTTCTCATGTTTTTTTTTTCTTCTGTACTCTTGATACTTCCGGTATATAATTTTCAACAGGTTTCCTCATATACATCCGGTATATAATTTTCATCTAGAAAACAGATAAATTAAGTTAGATAAGCAACCAATTAGATATGCAAAGCTTTCGGAAAACCTCTTTGCAAAACCCTATGCCTCTCTCTCTCTCTCTCTCTCTCTCTCGTTTTCTAGCTAGACTCCTCCCTCGGTCGACGGCGACGATGTACCTTCGATCAAAAAAGAGGGGCTCGCCCTTCTCTACAGTCCAAATCTTGGTGGTGCAAGAGGGCTTCCCCGACGACACTCCATGCTTTCAGGCTTTAGTCTATCTGTTCCCCTTGCGGAGATGGTCATTCTTGGTGGCGGTGTGAGTGATCTGTTTGCCACTGGTAGTGGCGCGGGTGCCTTGGTCGCTGAAAGTGATGGACAACATGATCTGGGAGGTGATCGGATCTGGCTTTATGGAGACAAGGAGAGCTTTGTTTCTGGTGGTGGGGATGAGATCGCGTCTCTGGGATGGGCGGCGATGGTAGCTAGGGCTTGGGACTTGGAGGGCTCCTTCTGTTTTCGTGGCCTCTCACAGAGGCTGGTGGGGTTGGATCGATCTCTAGGGGATAAACTGGAGAGGGAGGCCGACACTTTGGCTGATGAGGTTACTCGAGCCGTTGGAGGCTACAACGGTGGTTCACGAAGCGGTGGCGTTGGTGACCTGAAAAAGGTCATGGTGCCCTTAGCAATTTCTGCTTGAGCCATTTGGGCTTTGATTTGGCCTGTGGACTGGGGTTGGGTGGCTTGGACCCTAAATTTTGGGTTATGGGTTTCCTTAGTTAAGGGAATGGAGGAGGAGTTGTCATCCTTTAACCCAAATATTGTTTAATGTTGTTTTGGGTCGCAAAGACTAGATGCTCGGTTGCAACAACTGCTTCTGAGCATCTAGGTTTTTGTTAGAATAATGGTGATTGAAGTTCCTCAAAAGGTGAGTGTACCTGGGAATGCGAGGTTCTATTTATTTTATAATAGGCGCTTTGTATGTGTGAGGGCAAGTTTTGTGTTTTGGATCTTTTTCAGCATGGCCCTCTTGATTAAGCAAGACTAGGCCCAAAATTGATCAAAGGTTGAACCTGAGAACAACTTCGTTTTGACTAGCTGGATGATAACAACAACGATTGGAATGATAACAGCAATGATTAGAATGATAACAGCAGTGATTGAAGTTAATTTCATCAGGGAACAGAGCTTATAGGTGGATATGGTGTGGGAGCGATGCCTGTGAGTTTAGTGAGGAGGAAATTCCAGTAGTGGCATGATTTTGGGTTGTGGGATAAGGCTACTTGGGTATTGATGGCAAGGTTTTTTTTAGAGATGAAGCTTGATCTCTTGCTTGAAGTTTCTGGGTCGTTCTAGCTTGGTTTTTAACGTACAGCAGCAGACCAGCTTTTTATAGCAAAGGTGGAAGAAGAAGGTTGGTGACAAGGATTGAGGGTTCTTAGAGACCACTCTCAATTTCAGGAAGATAAATTGTGAAAGCTATGGAAATTTCTTTAAGCTAGGAGACTGAAGGGTGGTGGCACAAGTTTAGGACGGTGATCATCCCAGAATTTGTGCTGCTGTAATCTTTTGAAGATTTTTGTTCCTCAATTTCTGGTATTGAAACTTGTGATGACAATCTACTAAGATTATTAAATGTTGAGATGAGATTGGGTTAGGAGGGTTTTCCTTGATTTTGAACTCTTGCCGAAAATGGTGGAACACCAATCCCAGCAGTGATTCTGATAGGCGATGTTTCTTGTTCGGGCGAGAGTGGGGGAGAAGATTACTCTAATGGTCTTTGGGTTTCATTGGGCTTGCTTTTCATTCCTCCACACTAGCCCATATTAAGACTTTGGTCCATCAAACATGAATTTTGGTTCCCAAGTCCAAAATTATTGACGAACTTTATCTTAATGTGGTCCTCACGGGATCCGTTACCTTCCACACCACATCCCTCCATATAAGCCCCGAATGTAGCTTGGGTCTACGCGTATCGCATGGTAGATAAGCGTGTTGGCTTCTTTGAAAATGCATGCTAATCGTTTGAGAATTTGGGCTTCTAAGTATCGCTTGCTAAATAGAAAGCCTCCTTTTGACATGAAGTGGGTTTGCTTGAAGGCCTAATTAGGTCACGAGGTTGTTGACTCGTACCTTTTACTTGACATTCGTTAAGTTTGAACTTGTGGAAATTTGGATATCAACAGTATGTTTTAAAAGACGGCTCTTTTTGTCGACCCCTCAGGAGTTAGTATTACTTGCTGAATTATAAAATTGGTTGGACCTCTTTTAATTAAAAAAAGCAACCGATCAAGAAGTAAGTCCCACAGTAAATTGATGAGAATAAATAACGTCCTCTGATTATCTGAAGGTCTTTTCTCAAATAATTTTCGGAATTACGAGGAATTCAAAGAGGGAAGAAGTAAGTGGTCATTCAACATCCATGCTAATAAAATATCCAACGTACAAGCAAATTCAAACTTGATAACCACATCCATCACCCCTCAAACACCTGTCAAAGATTCAATAAAATAAACCACCCCTTTGAGAGAATTTTCTTTTCTTCACTTTTGATTTGAAGTTTGAAGAGGTACAATGAGAAATGAACTCAATCTCTCACCGTTGACTTTGGACCCACCAAAAGTCAAACCTTTTATACACATACACACACACTTGGTGCGGAAGGTGAGGTACTCACTCAAAAACAGAAATGGCGAGCTGCTCTCTCTCCACCACCATCTCTTCCTCCTACCCATCACTCCAAACCCTCCTCTTCCCCAAAAAGCTTCCATCTTTCCTCTCTCTTCCCCAAACCCTAACCTCCCCGCACCTCCGCTCCGCCTCCCGCCGCCGCGCGTCCTCCACACGAGCCCAGTCCGACGACAACGGCGCCGACTCCTCCCGCCACTACGATTTCGACCTCTTCACCATCGGCGCCGGCAGCGGGGGCGTCCGCGCCTCCCGCTTCGCCTCCAATTTCGGCGCCAAGGTCGCCGTCTGCGAGCTCCCCTTCGCCGCCATCTCCTCCGACACCACCGGCGGCGTCGGCGGCACGTAAGCCTCGGAACCCACCCTAGTAGTTGACTTGGAAATTAAATTACTTGGCTTTTTTTTGAATGATTGTGAACTTTCAGCTTGTTATTGATTGTGGTCTCTTGTTTAAAGGTGTGTGCTTCGTGGATGTGTGCCCAAGAAGCTACTGGTTTACGCTTCGAAATATACACATGAATTTGATGACAGCATTGGCTATGGGTGGAAGTACGAAACTGAGCCGAAGCATGACTGGAGCACTTTGATGGCTAACAAGAATGCTGAGCTGCAGCGCCTCACTGGTATTTACAAGAACGTGCTCAAGAATGCTAATGTCACTTTGGTCCAAGGCCGCGGAAAGGTAGCCGAAAACCGAATCTAAACTGTTTTATTTGTAATGTGATGGATGCAAATGTGTGGGAGTTTTGAATGTTGAATGTGGTGTTTTGGTTGAGTGGATTAGGTAGTGGACCCGCACACGGTTGATGTAGATGGCAAGTTGTATTCTGCTAGACATATACTAATTTCGGTTGGGGGGCGACCGTTTATCCCTGATATTCCTGGAAGTGAGTATGCAATAGATTCTGATGCTGCTCTTGATTTGCCTGACAAGCCTGGGAAAATAGCAATAGTTGGTGGTGGGTACATTGCCTTGGAGTTTGCTGGTATCTTCAATGGTTTGAGGAGCGATGTCCATGTGTTTATACGCCAAAAGCAAGTTTTGAGGGGTTTTGATGAAGAGGTGAGGAACCATGTTTCCTTGGTTAATAACCATGATACAAGTCTCTCTTTAGTGGTCTAATATGTGCTTTTGTATTCCTGCAGATTAGAGGTTTTGTTTCTGAACAGATGTCTGTGAGAGGGATTGAGTTCCATACAGAGGAGTCTCCCCAGGCTATCTTAAAATCAGCTGATGGTTCATTTTCCCTGAAAACTAACAAAGGAACAGTTGGAGGGTTCTCACATGTTATGTTTGCAACAGGGCGTAGACCTAACACAAAGGTTTGAACTTGCAACTTTTTATTTTGTTGTTAGATTGCTGCTTGTCTTCAGGTCCATTGCCACAAGCCAAAGAGTGTCCCATCAAGGCAGGGTTGTAACCATCTTGAAATTAAAAGTTCTTTTAAATCTTTGATTGGGACTTTCCTGCCTTAATGCGGCTCTCTACTAGTGCATGCTGGCAAAACTGAAGATGCCCGTCTGCAATGATAATAATCTTTGAATTAATGCGAATTTTACAACTGCAATCTAAGGGCTATCTTCATAGTTGTAAGTAATTGAACTTCTGCTTCATTGCAGAATTTAGGATTGGAGGAGGTAGGGGTGAAAATTGCCAAAAATGGAGCAATAGAGGTAGTGTTCCTTACTATGTTATAAATTTATTTATTTCAATTGTTAGATGCTTTCGGTTAAAGATGACCAAATAGTGGGAAATAAATGCAGAAGTTTGTTCTGAGCTTTTTTTTTTTTTTGAGATCGTCTTATTCATTATTTTTTCTCAGGTTGATGAATTCTCTCGTACATCGGTTCCCTCAATTTGGGCTGTGGGAGATGTTACAGACCGAGTGAATCTGACTCCAGTTGCTTTGATGGAAGGGGGCGCATTAGCAAAAACACTTTTTCTGAATGAGCCCACAAAACCTGATTACAGGTAACTTACTACCTTGTTGCTAGTCGGATTTTAAATTTTAAGCTAGGTACTCCATAAATATCTATGCTAGTAGAATACATGAAAAGGATTAAACATTATGTACATAACTACTTTTACATTATTGACCTGAAAAGGACTATGCATTATGTAGCAAATGAGTAATAATTGACCTGAAATGCCGTTGTAAAATTTTTCAAGGAAATTTACATAGTAAGGTGAAAATAACCTTTGTGTGTCAATATGTATAGAGGAATTAGGGTTTATTATTGAGTGCACTGTGTATAAGTTCTAATATCTAATATTTTCTTTATTTCGAATAGAGCGATTCCTTCTGCTGTGTTTTCCCAGCCACCCATTGGGCAAGTTGGTCTTTCTGAAGAACAGGTGACAAAAGTTATTTTGTATATCTACAATTGCTGGAAATTGGCCTTTTCTCTTAAAATTGCAGTTATTTTTGTAGGCTACAGAACAATATGGTGATGTTGATATCTACACATCAAACTTCAGGCCCATGAAGGCCACTCTCTCAGGGTTGCCAGATCGAGTCTTCATGAAACTTGTAGTGTGTGCAAAGACAAACAAACTTCTGGGTTTGCACATGTGCGGAGAAGATTCACCTGAAATTGTTCAGGTTAATGCAATTGTCCTTTATTTGTTATTTCGGTCAAATCAGAAATTTAATTTCTGCAGCCTAAGCGGTAGTGCATTTGTTAAATTCCAGGGGTTTGCAGTTGCTGTTAAAGCTGGCTTGACAAAGGCAGACTTAGATGCCACGATAGGTGTTCACCCGACAGCCGCTGAAGAGTTTGTCACAATGAGGACTCCTACTCGGAAGATCAGAAAAAACCCTCCGTCTCAGGTTTGTTGAGGACATAGAGCATTATTGTATTTCCACTGTAATGACAAAACTGTTATTTCACCATGTTTCATAAAGTTTCCTGACTTATTCGTAGGTAGCACATATCCTGACCTCTTTTACTGCTTAAGAAGTGTACAAACTTTTCAATATGTGTATTAGATGCTTTGAATTTGAATGTTTTATGTTCACTTTCTAAAGGTTTGCTACTTGAGTGGTTTGTGGACCCCTCTTATTATGTTATTTAATGAACACGAACTTTTCCAGGAGAAGCCATCTGATGTGAAAGCTGCCGCTGGTGTTTGATCTTGGTCAGCTTCAAGATGTGAACAGTCTTGTGAGTGCCTAATAACTATAGTATGTTGGTTTTTGAGGCAGGAAGATAATATTGTTATGCTAATGGTAATAACTAATAATGGGTAGAAATAGCTCTTTGTGACTGATTTGTGAAAAATTACTGGGCAGGTTGTCACTCACAAAATTTGTACATGAAAGCCTTTTTGAACTGATGGTGCCGGACACAGTTAGCAGCTGTTGAGGTTCTCAGGTGAACATAGATGATGCATGTTTCCTCTGGGCTAGCGATGAACTTGAACATCTTGGAAAGTATTCCTATACTGTGGTAGAGCAATTTTTGGTTTAGTATGAGCTGTGATCTGGCTCCCTTAACAGAAATTTAGTTTTGCATTAGTGGATCGAGTATAATTTTTCTCTTCATTGTTCCTTTTCTTTTTGCATCTCTCTCTCTACAATATATATACACTTACATAAGAGAATTTGTTACTTAAAGAAATGCTTATAATTTATTTTTTATTTTTTGTATCATGTTTCCATGTTACTCTGATCAGCCAGTAACCCCCCACAAAAATTGTAACAATATTTTCATGCAATACTTTTCATTTCTCTACCAAGAACTTTTGTCGCAAAAGCCTCTTTAAAAGTTAAGATGAAAGGGATACGGTGACACCTTGGCTGTTGAATAATTTGTCCGGAAAAGGTGTCATGCGACATAGAGGATTATAATGAAATTGTTTGATCATGTTCTTGGAATGGAAAACCTAGGACTCGAATCTGAAGATGATGGAATCAACGTTCTCAAGAGAATGCCGTATTAGTTTCAGAATCTTTAAATCATTGCAATTTGGGTTCATGTTCATCCATTTTTTCAATTTTGCTCATCATGTCCATCTGATACATGTTCATCAGTATCTTCTGAGGACCCTTTCACAAGGTTGACCCTGTGCATGATGGTAGTGATGCAACTTGTACAGTAACAGCTTTCCGTGAAACCTCCACCGGGGATGAAATCCAAACACTGGGGATTATGCAGGGTCTTCTTGTGCGGAGGCCAGCTTTAAAACACAGTAAACGATGGAACATGCATGTACCAACTTCAAGCTGTTCTTCATGCTCGAACAAGGAGCCAGTATCTGAAAAACAGTGGTGAACTTGAGAAAATCTAATTCATTTTCTCGATTGTCTTGATGAGTTCTCTCTTGCACCCTAAAAACTCTTATCTATTGTTGATGGTGACAATCACACTTTCTGAACCAGCAGCAAACAATGTTCCATTTGGAGATGTGCAAAGAGCTGTGCCCCATTTGGAGACTGCAGTATTGAAATCATGCATGGATCTTTTCGGTGATAGGAAGATCATCATCAGTAGACCAGCTCGATCTGTGACTAGTATATCTTCCAATTGCATGTCCCATGTTCATCCATTTTGCTGTTCTGATGATTATGTCATTTTGAGGTTGAAAACAAGAACACAATATCCATCCAATTAAAAGGGAAGCAAAGTGATCACAAATGTATCCCTCATGAAAATTAAATAAAACCTGTAGATTCCTTGCCAGTAAGGGATGAGGAAATGGAGATAAACTACTCCGAAAACCTTAATACAAAATTGGGGCTAGGATGAAAAAAGAAAAGAAAAAAAAGAGCATTATGAGTCTAAACTACAAGTGTTTTCTTGTAAACAAGGAAAACCTCAAGGCCAAGACTAAAAGAATACAGAGAAAAGTACAACTGAATCGGCCAAGGAACCTTACGCAACATTCACCCTATGCATCATGGTAGTGATGCAACTTGTACAGCAACACTCTTCCAGCAGCATTTCCCATGGCCATGAAACCTCCACCAGGACTGAAGTCCAAACACCGGGGATAGTGCAGGGTCTTCTTTTGTGGAGGCCAGTTAGAGAACACAGTCAATGATGGAACATGCACCAACTTCAAGCTGTTCTTCTTCATGCTCGAACAAATAGCCAGTATTTGAGAATCAGTATTGAACTTGAGAAAATCTACTTTGGTTGTGAGATTTTCGACTGTCTTGATGGGTTTTCTCTTGCCCCCTAAGAACTCCTCTCTGTTGTAGATATTGACAATCCCACTGTCTGAACCAGCAGCAAACAGTTTTCCATTTGGAGATGTACACAGAGCAGTGCCATTTATACAACCTTCATCAACAGCCTTATGGAAGCAAGCTCCTGTTCTCAAATCCCAGTGGTAAATCTGTCCATCTCCGCCAGAGCTCAATAATTGCTTCCCATCTTCAGAAAAAGCTAAAGAACGAGCAGTTCCATTCATCTTCAGTGTCCCAATCAATTCCTTTGTTTTAGAGGAAACCAACAAGATATATCCTTCATTGCCCACAAAGGCAATTGTACTAGAATCAGGGGAAACCTCAAAAACTTCCAAGCTTTTTTCCTCTCTACCAACAAGGGGTCCTATTCTATCAACTTTGGCCTTCACTAAATCAAAGCTGTAAAAGAACTTCCTCCTTCCAGCTATAATAACCTGAGAGCCATCAGGCAAGAAGGCTGCCTTCCGAATTGGACAGTCATCAATGAATATGCTTTCAATTTTAGCATTCCGTTTTCCATCAATCTGGAAAAACCTAAGCCTTCGATCCAATCCAGCAGTCAGAAGCAACTGAGCATTTCTATGAAACTGCACTGAATTTATAGGACCATTAGAAGGTTCCTCTGAGTTAGCATCTGTCAGTATCGAATATTCAAGAAGCCCAGGCAACAGTTTTGAACTGCTCTTCACAACAAGATCCTCATTTGTTCGAAGGAGATCATCAACAGCTCCAACATCCTTGTAGCCATGGGCCACTACTGCCCTATCTTCATCATCTGATGATTCATCGTCAGAATATCTATTGTTCCTTGGCTCTGAATCCAGTTGAGCCCACTCCGTTCCTGGGTTCAGCTTAACATGTTGAGCCCTCAATCTTGAAACATACTCAGAACCAGAAATCAAACTCTCATCCTCTTCCTTCCTCAGCTTCCTTAATCTGTTAACTTTGGCAATATTCACGTTGGCCTTTGCCTCTTCATCATCCTCCCAGACGGCTTTCCTTTGCTTAGTTTCCTCTTCCAATACTTCTCCATCATCTTCATCAACAGAAAGCACATTATTTGCAGAACGATCCACAAAGAACAAAGAAGAGCCGTTATCCACTGCATCTCCCGCTTCATCCTCATCCTCCTTCCCAAACTCCACTGGCGCATGAATGCTTCCGAACAAAAAGCTCTCCAGCTTCTTCATTTCCTTCTCTTGCTCCACCGCGTCTTTCTCATCAACGTCATTGCGCTGTTTCTTTCTCTTGTTCACCCTCATAACATCCAAACTCACTTCTTTGCCATCTCCATTCTCATCATTCGCTTGCATAAACGCAGGCTCATCGGGAACCTCCCTTTTGCTCTTGTTGGATTTAAAAGCCGAGGGGATATTCTGCGATATCAAACTCATCTCTCACACAACAATGCTTCAATTTCTGCAGAACCAAATCAAAACGAAACTGAGGTGACAATATGACATGCAGCTATACAGGATTACAGGTGTAATGTTTCTTACCAGTAAGAATGATCAACTAGAAAAAATAATATCTTAGTGAACTATAACAACTCCAACACTAGTAAATTCTTAAAAGATTTAAGTCTAACGCAGGCTCATCGGGAACCTCCCTTTTGCTCTTGTTGGATTTAAAAGCCGAGGGGATATTCTGCGATATCAAACTCATCTTTCACACAACAATGCTTCAATTTCTGCAGAACCAAATCAAAACGAAACTGAGGTGACAATATGACATGCAGCTATACAGGTGTAATGTTTCTTACAAGTAAGAATGATCAACTAGAAAAATGATATCTTGGTGAACTATAACAACTCCAACACTAGTAAATTCTTAAAAGATTAAGTCTTTGAACTGTGTCACTAACCTAATAATCAATTCCTGAATTTCAAAGGTTCTAAGCATATTTGTTGGAACCAATTCTGTATGGACTGTCCTTCATGGGTAAGCTATGAAGAATCTAGACAAGCTATGTATATTAACAGTCCATGTGGAAAATTAAGACAAAGTGACCAAGTATCAAAATCAATGAGCCGAAGAAAAATTGAGCAGCTGGGATACGTGAAAGAATCGAAATTTCAGTTTCAGGCATAAACAGAGAAGATTGCCGATAATTTAACAAGTACTGACCAGAGAGAGATGGGCCCTTCGGCTATGGCGGCGCGAAACGGCAGAGAGAGCAAAGCTTTCAAAAGGGCGATGTGTTTGTCGTGGAAGCACTAGACGTCTCCGTTTAAAGATTTTTTTTTTTTAGGTTTTTCATTCTTCCATGCTCCGAGCTTGCTATGCTTGGGCACGTCAGCCGTTGGATATCAAGTCTTAAATCTAACGGTAAGCTTATTATGGACCGTTGGATATCAAGTGTGAAATCTAACGGTTGAAAATGTTGACCGGGTGACCTGTTATTCCATACTCTCTCTCTTTCAACACTAAGCCACCACCAGCATCAACAGTAACCACAGCCAAATGAACTTTCATTCCGGTTCATGGGCCCAAATCGAAGAGGGTCGTCGCAACTCGCAACCACAGCCAAATGAAGCGGCCATCCATCACCGGCAATCTCACCATCACCTGTTTCTGGCAACAGCCAAAGTTGGAAACGAACCAACAGAACTTAGAATAGCTACCATGAGCAGTAAAATTAAAAACCAACTCGCCCAAAAACTACAATAAAATTGAAAAACCAATTTCACCAAGACGTAGAGTTCGTTGAGAAAGCTAAATTTCATACCCCATGCACTGCGAAAAGTGACCCTACTCGCCGGAAACCGTCGGCAACTCGGTGCCACCCAAACTTCGGATTTCGATTGTCCTCCCTCACCTAAAGATTGGACACATCGAGACTTGAGGCATAACGCGGCGAAGAGATAAATCTAACGGCACCGGTGCGCCGCCGCCTGAAGGCGGAGCTCCAAAATCAGATCGTCTTCGCGGGTATTCGAGTTGAGGAGGCGGGTCGAAGGCTGGATCGTCCGATGACTCTGATCTGACTTGGGCTATTTATAGGCCCCAAATGATAATTAATGGATGGTCCTGATTAAGAGGTGCTGGGATCAAAGCGCCAGATCGCACCATCTAAAATTTTCTTTTTGTTAAACTAATTAAACTAGCTTCAGATTTTTGAAAATGATGATTCTAGTTGGACCTCTAAATTTGATATTTGGACCTTCAACTTTTTTTAATTATTAATAGACTTTGTCAAGTTATATGAAAAGATAAATAAGGACAAAGAGAGAAAAAATAAATAAAAAATAAATACTCTTATTACCTTCTCCAATCAAATATAACATTCAATTAAATTGTTTTTTTTTTCTTTTCAAAATTTCCTTATGTTGCCTATGTAGTTTTACAATTTACCTAAAATAATTAACTAAAAATAATAATTTCTATACATGGCCCATCATTTTATACAAAAATAACTTCAAAACAATCTGATTTGAAAATTTTTAAAACTAAATTAATTAAATATTATGATCGAGTAATATATCTTCTAACCCAAAAACCCTTTAAATCCTTCTTTTAGCAAATTCAAAGAGATTTCAACAACATATCAAGATCGAGAACCAACCATCTGATTAATTTTTGTGGAGGAGAGACTTACTCATAAGAGAGCAATATAATATGATTTTGATTCATTCTTCTTCTCATGGTTGAAGAGAGATAAAAAATAGAGTAACAAATTTTATATCTCATGTTCAAGGACGTTTTGGTAAAAATAAGGAGGTCTACTTAGCTTTTCAAGTATTCTAAAAAGTAAATTAGAGGTGTACTCAGTATGTGAGGTCCAAATAGCAAATTTGGAGGTCCAACTAGAACCACCATTTTGAAAATTGTAGAAAATATCTCTGGTGTGCCAAAAAACCTCCGAAAATTTCCACAAACTCATCGTGTAGTGTACTTTATATATAACCAAGAGGTTATATATGTTATTTCGGTTGATTATGTGGATTGAAGTCAAAACTATGATGAAATTGGCTAAATTCTTAACAACATACATATAATATTCCAATACTATCAGTCTATCATCCAATGGTCAGTTCCCCCATTTTCATTTTCCTCGATAAGGTTGTTCTTTGAGAAATTGGATATATAAATTTATGTTTATAAAGGTAAATACAGTTGACCAAGCAAATCGAAATAAAAACAAATGCAAAATTGGCTGAATTCAATATTCCCATCAAACGGTCAGTTTCTTCAAATTCATTTTCCACCATGTTGTCGCTTTTCAAAGGTCCTCATCACTTTAAAAGCGACCTGCTAGTTATACAAGATTAGTAGGCATACTGATATTTCTTACGGTCCGCAAAATAGAAATAGAAATTTTGTTTTGTTTTTAATCATTCACATGTATTCATGACATATTTATAGACATCGTATGAAAAAATTAGCACGTTTATCAAGAGGTTATATATGTTACTTCGGTTGATTAAGTGGATCGAAGTCGAAACTATGACGAAATTAGCTAAATTTTTTATAACATGCATAAATTATTCCAATACTCGTATGGCCAAAATGTAAAGAATATACTTTTCTATAAAGATAAAAGCAAGTAACAAGGATATAAGCATATGCTTATATGCTTATATCAAGCATGATGCAAACTACTAAGGAGTTGCTTGCCTCTACTCAAGGTTTCAAATTTCGGTTTCGGTTTCGGTTTCGATTTCGGTACTTCAAATTTAAGGAAATTTCGGAGAAAGTTTCGATTTCTGTGGAAATTTAGGTTAAAAATAAAGAAATCAAATTAATTGCATTTATAAAATGATATTTTTGAATGAAGCTTTTACATAGACTAAACTAACCTATAATAAACATATTTACAATGTAACATCTCTAAAATTATACATTTATAATAGAATTATGATAGTTTATATGGACGAGTAATTAACTAGTAGTCTTATCCAACGGTCGGTTGCCTCATTTTCATTTTTCTCGAAGGGGTTACTCTTTGAGAAATATGATATATAAATATATATTTATAAAAGTAATTATAGTTGTCCAAGCGGATTGAAGTCGAAAATAATACGAAATTGGCTGAGTTATTAACAATAACCATAAAACATTTCAATCTTCCCATCAGACGGTCAGTTTCTTCAAAATTGTTTTCCACCTTGTAATGACGTCACTACTACAAAAAGTTAATCACACAACACCAATCAGATAACAGAACAGAAATTGACTGTTGTGTGTTTGAGTGATCTCTATTATACAACGGAATTAGTGATGTTCTGTTGTGTGAATGTTAGCGAAGTGATAATTTTTTTCTCATAACTACATTGCACAACACAATTAAGCATTGTCCGTTGTCTGAGTCTTAAAAAATTTAGAGCAGATTTTCCTCCACTCTGAAATATTAATTGCCTCAAGAAATATTGAAATTTGGGTTACCAGGTACAACGGTATAACTATTTCTGTTGTATGATTGAAAACTGGGCACCAAAATTTTGAGGAAGCTCGCTTGAATGTCTTCTACCAAGTACTCCTAGTGCAAGCTGCATAAATTATACAACAGATTTAAGCAATTCTGTTGTCTGAACTAGGAATATAGGGGGCAAGATTTTGAACCAAAGTGCGATAGGCGGCATGTTTCCCTCTATATTTTTGAATATTGTTAATGTGTAACACACTCTTATAACGGTGTGTTACGTTTCTGTTGTGGGATCAACTTAACAACTTCTTGTTATTGTGTCCTCAAAGTCCCAGACATAGCCACATCTGTCAAAAAGAGAAGGAAAAAAAAAACTCTCGATCCTCTGCTCACTCTCTTCTCTTTCTCTCTATCTCACTTTCTCTCTCGTGAAACCTCCCTCAGCCTTCTCTCTATTGTCATTTCCCCAAGATCCCCAGTTTCCAATTCCACACTTTTCAACTCCAACCTCTCCTCGTCGCAGACCCTGACTCGAGACCCTCTAAATCCCTAAATCATCCATCTTCACGGGGAGCCGACTACGATGGCCTCGATTCTCAAGCCGTCCAAGGGGGTGAGATTCTCAATCCCTAAACCCTAAATCCAAGTCTGTAACATCGAGAAGCCCCTCTTCTTTTATGTCAATCTCACCAACTCGATATCTCTCTCTCTCTGCTAGTCTGAGTATCACAAATTGGTATCCGAAATGGAGGAAACCAAAATATGTATGGATCTTCATCTGAATTTTGATTGGAAATTCAGAATCAGTGGAGAAGATGATACGAGTGGTGATGGTGATGAAATACTCAGGGCAAGCCTCGCCTTGCCAAGTTTTACGAATTTCAGGTCCTTCTCTTTTTGTTTTTTTGTTTTTAAGATTTTTCGGTAGAAAAATTGGTTGATATTTCCAGTTTTTGAGGTCAGCCTGTGGAGAAGTAACAGGAGCTAATACGTAGGGGAGGTTCTTTCACCCTCTGCTGGAACCTATGATGTGAAACCTAAGACTGGAGGTCCATTCGGAACCATGAAGCAGTCAGTTGAGCTTGCTCACGGTGCTAACAATGGTCTTGATATTGCTGTCAGGCTCTTGGAGCCAATCAAGGAGCAGTTCCCTATTCTCTCTTACACTGACTTCTACCAGGTAAAATAGATTAACAATTTTATGAATTTGTATATTTATGGTTTCATTTACGGGTTAAAATTTCAGCTTTCAATTGTTATTATTATTATTTTTTTAATTTGGGTTTTTGTTTTGGAAATAGTTGGCTGGAGTTGTTGCTGTCGATGTCACTGGTGGACCTAATGTTCCATTCCATCCAGGAAGAGAGGTCAGTTAGCTTTGATTGTCTTTTATATAGATGTATGTATCAATCTTGTAGCTTTGATTGGTATTTATGGAGTTTGGCTGAGCTCTTGGTGAATGTGTCGGTGTGTTGTCTTGATTAGGCCGTATTTCAATTGTTTACATGTATGTTGATTGAGGTTTGATATTTGTTAGTGTGTTATGGTTATTGTAATTTCTTGCTCTTACTGCATTCAGAGTTGGCATTTAGGAAATTGAATAAAGGCCTTAGGTATGATCTTAATTTAAGGCCAATGCATTTGCACAATCCTGGATCGTGCATGTTCTAGTGTTTGAGATTAAGAGTTCTTTCTTTCTTGTCCTTTGTTTCTTTCACTCAACCTATATAGATTGTTCTATAGCAGTAGACAAAACAAAACAATGCAAGAGTGTAGAGGGGTTAAGTGAAATGATTCTTTGTTTGTTGTCAGTGCTCTCTCTTTATTTCTTGCCTATCGAAGTATGATATATTTAGAAGAATAGGATGCTTGTAAGTATTTTTAAACATTCTTTTTCTATAAGCATCAATTTAGCATTAGGCTGGGATTGTAGATTATCTTCTTTGTTCATTTTTAATTACTTTTAGAGTCTTAACAATTACCTTGAGTATTAGATATGTATTCTGATATTTAGTTTGATATAAGTTTATGATTTCTAAATGTTTTAGTTGCCTGCAGGGAGGTTGCAGGGAGGTTGCAGGGAGAGACAGCGGTAGCAGCTAGGAGAAGATCTGAGACTACTCCTGAGCTAGACAAGCACAATAACCAGGTAATTCAAACTTTGTCTAACTCAATTATGGCCTATGTAAATTCTACATATGTTTTAGTTAATTTATCTAAATCCCTGTGAGTTCCTTAACAACTAGGTTGGGTTCTGTTATGTTATTCAAGTGCTTTTAAGTTAGGGCATTATTAATCAGACAGGGTCAGCTATTTAAATAGATAAGAAAATGATTCTTTCATTTGTTCATTTGCATAATTTTGGTCATTATTCAATATTTGGAAGATTCTGGTCCTAAAATTATTTTACACAAGTGGACTGGTAGTGATCTGACCGGTGTTGCATGATTAAGAACGTGTATAAATGTCTTCGACTTACATTATCATGTAACTAAGGCTATTATGTTTTCTGTGTTGTAGGAAACACCTGTTATAGTCAAGTCCTACTATGACAATAGAATAATTAGATGCCCTGGTGTTGAAGGAGGTAAACTCCTCCAGCTGCATCTTTGTCTTCCCTACTGAAGTTACAACATTCTGCATTTGCAGCTAACTATAATTTTTGGATATATGTCTGCTGAGGATGAGCACAATGCTATATGGTTTTGGCTGGACAAAGGCAAGTCACATGAATTCGCTATCTATGTTATCGTTTGAGTATCTCTTTTATTTTTTATTTTATATTATGGGGGTTAGTTATTGCTGGCAATGCTTCTATCATAATGCTATCTATGTGTGTGTGTGTGTGTGTGTGTCTCTCTCTCTCTCTCTCTGCTTGGGTACTTCTCATATTGGCCTCATATTTTTAACAGTGCATAAGGGGTTCTGTTGTTCTCTTGGACAGTGATGGTGCAGCTGCATTAGTGTTTGCGAGTGGGAAGAAGGCACTTGAATGCAATAGTGCCAGCATGTGTATTTTTTGGAATAATGATATTGTATCAGCTTTTGCTATCTTTCATTGTAATTAGCTAGGATGCAGCAGCCATCAAGCTAGCTAGACTGCCTTCTTTTTTGGTTTTATGGTATGGATGGATACATGAATGTTACCTCTTTTCATACATTAGATGGTTGAATTAGAGTATTTCAATGCCTAAATCTTATATTGTGCATTATTTTTGTGCAAATATTTCAGGTAAAGAACCAAAAATAATCAAATAACAATCAATTATATTACGTTATATGAATACGCATATATCGTTTATCACACAACAAATCAATTTTAATCACACAATGGTACTTATAAAATTTTGTCGTCTCATTAATACTCACACAACAGAACAAATAGATATCAGTTGTCTAATGTTAAATCACACAACGGTCTTTATAAAATTTTGTTGTCTCATTAGTACTCACACAACAGTTCCCATATTTTTCTGTTGTATGATAAGTTAACCAACAACAGTATGGTATTACTTCTGTTGTCTGAGTGTCATTTTTCTGTTGTGTGAAAAGTTAACCAACAACGGTCCCTACTTACGTCTGTTGTCTGATCACCATCGAAACAACAATTGAATGCGCCGCATCCAAAATCTGGCATTGGCATGCGCAGAATTGATGCAACGGTTTTAACTTATGCGTTGTGTCTATCGTATACACATAACGGTGAAACACCGTTGTTGGAGTGTGCTCATCACACAACACCGAGATAGACGACAGACATGGTCCAAATCACACAACAGATTTCCACCGTTGTGTGATGCATTTTTTGTAGTAGTGCGTTGATCCACTCGGTCAACCAATTAAGGCTTAATATTCCTATATATTTTCACTACAATCTTCAAAGAACAAGGGCGTCATCGGATCGTACACTTGAGACACTGTCCGTTAGATATGACAAGCACATCATTTTAAGCACATGATTCTCATCAACTTCATTGCGCTTTTTCTTTCTCCTGTTCACCCTCATAACATCCAAACTCATTTCTTTGCCATCTCCATTCTCATCATTTGCTTGCATAAACGCAGGCTAATCGAGAACCTCCCTTTTTGCTCTTGTTGGATTTAAAAGCCGAGGGGATATTCTGCGATATCAAACTCATCTTTCACACGACAATGCTTCAGTTGCTGCAGAACCAAATCAAAACAAAACTGAGGTGACAATATGATATACAGCTATACAAGTGTACTGTTTCTTACTAGTAAGAATGATCAACTACAAAAATGATATCTTGGTGAATTATAACAACTCCAACACTACTAAATTCTTAAAAGATTAAGTCTTTGAACTCTGTCACTAACCTAATAATCAATTCCTGAATTTCAAAGGTTCTAAGCATATTAGTTGGAACCAATTTTGTATGGACTGTCCTTCATGGGCTAGTTGTGAAGAATCTAGACAAGCTATGATGTGGAAATTTAAGACAAAGTGACCAAGTATCAAAATCAATGAGCGGAAGAAAAATTAAGCAGCTGGGATATGTGAATAAAAACCCAAAAAAAGAAAAGAAAAGAAAAGAAAAGCCAACTACGAATCGAAATTTCAGTTTCAGTCATAAACAGAGAAGATTGCCGATAATTTAAGAAGTACTGACCAGAGAGATATGGGCTCTTCGGCTATGGCGGCGTGAAACGGCAGAGAACAGCGGCAAACCACAAACAAAGAGCAAAGCTTTCAAAAGGGCGTTAGTGTTTTGGTACACGACGTCGTGGAAGCACTAAACGTCTCCGTTTTAAGATTTTTGGTTTCGGACCGGTCTCTTTTTATTTTTATTTTTTCTTCGTGCTATTTAAAACACATTTTGACCATAAATTTTCACTAGTATTTATTTATGGTGGAGCATTTTCAATTTTCTCATTCAAACACACCGTAAGATTGTATTTATAACAATATTTGAATTGCTAATACGCCTTTCCAATTTCCAATTTTCTTATTTGAATTGCTCACTATTAGATATAGGGAAAATGCCTAAATAACATAATTTTAGGAAATTATTCTCCTTTCACCTACCAAACTTATGGATTTCCGATTCCCCTATTATCCATAAGTAGAGGTGGCAAACGAGCCACTAGGCCTGAGTAACACGCAAGCCCGACAAGTTTAAAAGCGGCCCGGCAAAACCCGAGCTCATTATTCTAACAAGTCGGGCTGGGCCGAGGAATATGAGCCCATATGACTCTTTTAGCCCTTAAAGTGGGCCCCATCATAAGACTTAACGTCCAATTTGGACAAAATCTGATAATTTAGACACAATTGACTGAAATTGGAAAACTCATGGATGTTTCAGATTTTTTATTTATTTTTTAATTAATATTGATGATAGAAGAGCAACAATGCTTTTCCATCTTCCCTTGATTTCAAAAGAAAGAAAAAGATACACATAAGTGATCTCAGGGATGTTTCTGATTAAATTGAGACCACATGGACTAACATGAAGTTACCCCCAAATCTCAGGGGGGGGGGGTAAACTGAATTTAATCATTTTTTATTTATATATTACTAGAAATTTATTATATGATGCGTACCATATACTGCATAACAAACACATTTATTTAAGTGACCATATATGTGTCTAAAACAAAGGTAAAAGCTTAACCACATATTATACATCATGTGCATGAATTTGGACCATAATACAGGGAGATCGATCTCATCTACTCTTACATGATGAAGCGTATGCATGCAAGATAACAATTAATTATGAGATCTCTTTTTTATGTTATTTAGTTCTACGTACGATCTGCATTTTTTTGGTTCTAATATGTTAAATATGTGAAATTGCTTAAGTAATATTCAACCTGTGTGCTCCAAAACGATGGGTGGATGGGAAATTATATATAACTTTTTGCATTATTCACCTTTTCGATAAGGAAGAAGAAAAAAATAATTACCAATTCGCTGAAGCAGAGAGAAGTATATCAATATTGTAGGCTAGAATATCTGCACTCTTAATTACTAGCTTGCTAATGTAAAAGGTTGACTTGTTTTTACCAGAGGGACGGGCATATATATGTTTGACTTACCTGTTCATGAAATTTATTTACTTGACACAATTATTTGCCTGCTGCACAATTTTTGACTGAGCTTTTGAAGCTTAATTTGATCGGAAAGCGTGTGGGAGGGTCTGAATGTTGAATGTGCATACTAACCCTTTATACGACAAGATCATACTACTTTGACGCAAGCAAATTCAATTCAATTTATTTGTATAGTCATGCAGCTATATTCGAGTTATACATAAACCCGAACTATTTGCTTAATCAAAAGACCAATCACGAGTCTAAAAGACCAAATTTTTTTGAAAGGAAAAGACCAAATTAGTATAACACAAAAGGTCAAGGTTGCTCTTCTATATAGACATCTATTGGTCAAACTATATTTGGGTCAAATTGACATCAAATACGTCTAGTTTTTGATATTTTGATATTCATTAACAGAAATCTGAGTATCATCTGGTATATTAGTTTCAAAGAGGCATGCTATGAGGTTTTCCAAATTTCTTATACATTAACATGACCGAGAAACCCATAAAATGGTATGCAGTATATAGTCTTTTATTTCTTTGTGCCCAAAATGCATTCCATTGTATGGGAAAAAAGAAAAGAAAAAAAGAACAAGCTCTCCAACTTAATTTAGGGAAGAATTGTTATTAACACTTTCCTGGAAGTGTCTAATAGTAGTTTTTCCTTCTCTTGTATACCCTAAATGTACGTTTGCACGACCCCTTAATTAAGCTTAATACTTTCTTCAATATTTGAATTCTTCAATATTTGAATGCTACTCAGACCATGTTTAACGTATGAAACAAGGTTGAAAGCCAATAAGCCATGCATTGATGCATATATGTTGGTGAGTATAAATACCCATATGTGTAAGTAATTTAACTCACCTCATCTCCACATATCCTTCAATTGTCGTTTTAGATCTTAACCTTTGCTAGCTAGCAAATTCTAAGTTTTATAGTGCAATTTCATCATCATGGGTGTTCTTAATGTTATCGGAGTTACAGCAGTTCTACTGCTATTTTTCATAAGCATGCAATTGTCTGAGGCTGGCAGGGTGTTGCATGACGAGGACGAAAACTTGACGAAGAAGGCTGTTCTTCCTCCCGGTGGACCTAATCCTACCACCAACGTGCCTGGTCCTGCGACTCCTACTAGCGGTCATACTGCAACCATTAACCAAAGAAACTTTGCAGGCCACACCACTGTAGAAAACTTGACGAAGAACAAACTTTTCGTTTTAATGGAGTCGAAGCAGAAAGGTGGTCAGCCTCCCCAGGGACCTAATCCTCCCACCAACGTGCCTGGTCCTGCGACTCCTACTAGCGGTCATACTGCAACCATTAACCAAAGAAACTTTGCAGGCCACACCACTGTAGAAAACTTGACGAAGAACAAACTTTTCGTTTTAATGGAGTCGAAGCAGAAAGGTGGTCAGCCTCCCCAGGGACCTAATCCTCCCACCAACGTGCCTGGTCCTGCGACTCCTACTAGCGGTCATACTGCAACCATTAACCAAAGAAACTTTGCAGGCCACACCACTGTAGAAAACTTGACGAAGAACAAACTTTTCGTTTTAATGGAGTCGAAGCAGAAAGGTGGTCAGCCTCCCCAGGGACCTGCTTCAACCATTAACCAAAGAAATTAACTTTGCAGGCCTCCTCCATATGCGTACCCTAAGTTCAGGTTTCCAGTGCAAACCGGCATGGTCATGAATCATAAATAAGTCGATTGTCAAATGGTAATAAACTCGTGCCACAGCAGATACTAGTATAGTAATTTATTGTTATACACGTACTATAACAATAATGAACGTCAAATAATGTTATACCATCAATTTATGGTTGTAATTTTTTTTTTTTCGAAAAAAATTTATTGTTGTAATCTAGCTGTACACAATGTACATGAATAAAATGAATACGTGAATTATTTTTAGCAGCATACTTTATTATGTTTTGCATTATGCACTTTGACGAAGTTATCACAAAGGATTAATTACGGCTCTTGCAATCAAATCTTTTTTAACAAATTGTGTGTTGCTAACTGGATCATAAAAAAGGGACGGAAATTGTAGCGAGGGATTGTCTTATCAATTTTGGAAATTTAGGACTTGTATTGACATGCAACACGAATGAATTTCGAACAGGGTTAACCTCCAATTGTACAGCCAAGGTGAAAAGAAAATGACTAGTAGCCACTTTGATCACCTCGATCTTTTGCCACTACAACAACTCTTATGGTAATTTAGGGAAAATAATCTTCGTTAACCTAGGTAAATCACAGAAGTATAATGGGTAATCGTTTTAGTAATTGAGTGCTTAGTTTATTAGATTCGTGAATGACATATATGCATTCAGCATATACAGTAAAATTATCCATATTTTATAAGTTTTCACCAATCTAGATTTTCCTGAGACCAAACACCTTAGATTTTTGAATCTGAATGATATATGGCTAGTCATGCATGTCAACCCAAATATATATATATATATATATATATATATATATATATATATATATATATA
This sequence comes from Rosa multiflora, assembly GCA_002564525.1. Classification (NCBI taxonomy): domain Eukaryota; kingdom Viridiplantae; phylum Streptophyta; class Magnoliopsida; order Rosales; family Rosaceae; genus Rosa; species Rosa multiflora. The sequence goes on along the minus strand of BDJD01001914.1, from coordinate 166,374 downwards.
TATATAAAGGAAATAGCCTTTAAATTCACCATAAAAGTTGACAAAACCATGATGAAATAATTCTATTATTTTGACATATATATATATCTCCACCAGTTGGACGACTTCTAGCTAAGCTTGTAAGTGATCTCCCCAGTTTGTCTAAGTTGGAGATATAAAAACTTGCATGGGCTACAGCCTAGGTTGCCCTTTCCCTTTCGTATCTTTCAAGACACGTCACGCCAATGCTGCAACGGTCACAGACTTCTGGCAGCATACCATTGTATACTTGATGTCACTGGGTAAAATGTATCTTCAAGTTGTGAATTTTTTTCAGTGCTGTTTTCCTTGTTCTTCTGAAAAAATAAAAAAGATTCAAGTGATCAGCATTCATAAATTCGTGCCAGCTGCATGCATTGAACACATGCAGTAAACCCCTAGCCAGAAGGTGCAGTGGGCGAATGTAAGTCGTCAAGTGACCTTGTTTTTCTTCTTTCCAATGATTGATTATTCCTATTTCTAGTTTTTTTCTCCGGAAAATGTCTTCTATATCGGTTCAATGGGGGCTAATTTTAAACTGGTGAAAATAATAAGCTGGGCATGTTGTGGATGATTCAGTCTCCACAGGGTCTAAGGTGGGGGGAAGGCTTATGAACTGAATTCCATATCACCTAATATATATGGTGGAAAAACTAAATTCCAACCTTAGAAGTTCGATTCTCTGCCGATTATGGTTCCATATGCTGCATTTCATATAGGCTGTTTAGTAATGAGACTGTTATAAGAACTTTTCGCTGAAAAAATCTGATTACGAGTATGCTGCCATATGATCTTATGATCTTCTCAGGGGAACTTCTTGAAACTGAAATGGGAATGCAGAGGATTCTTTTGATTATCTCAGAAGGTAAGCAAGCATAAAGCATAATGGCATCCCAAGCATTATCAATCCAGAAGTCTTGCACAAGTAAATGTTTATCAACCATAGAAGCGTCAATAGCATGATCGATCTCAGAGGTAACCCAAATCAGACCACTTGTCAGTCCAGAAATGAGTAGAACCACCATCTCAAATCCTCAAGATAACACCTAGCTTGTCTAAGAAGAGAAGCCCCAAAACAGGCACTTGATCAAGTGCTGGGAACAATTACTTGGATTTTTATAATCAGCATTGCCGCATTGGGAATATTATCATTAATTGTTCAAGTATTTTTTATCGAATGTTTTCTTTTGTTCTAGCACATCAATAGTTCAATACCACCAAGCACTATAGTATTATTGACATGTTAAGATGTTGGCTCCTTAGGCCACCGAGTTTAAGCATCAGTCGTTAATCATGTTTTGGTCTTTCTTTGTCTGTTTCAAACTCCAATTCAGATGTCGAGAAAATTTCATGGAGCATTATTACATAAATGTAAGCATTATGTTTGGTTTTAACAGTAATCTTTTACTACTTGGAGATAAGTTCTGTATGTATAATTCAAGGAAAATCCTTAGTATTAAGGAATGAATGATAAATAAAGTAGAGAAATGACTGATGAATAATAGTTGATAATCAAGTAGATAAGTTGGATCCATCCAGAGAAGGAAGCTTTTCAGTACTTATAAAACATGAACATTAACAGCCAAACTCCTTGAAACTAGAAATTTTTACATTCCTCCGTGAGGAATACTGGGGTTTTTGGCTTAATTGAACTAGAGGGATAGTCCTGACTCCTCGTCCTCTTCAAGATCTGAAGTGTAGGTGAAGTAGAGTCCCCAGATGAGACCAAACACACCAAGAAGGATCCACCCGAGAAGATTGTTGCTCAAACCAAAGGGAAGCCCTGTTCCTTCTGTGCTCAATCTATCATCCACTAAAGCCATGGCTGCTGGGCTTGACATGGTTGCAGCCAAAGCTGCAGCTACCAGAGATGCACTCATTCCAATGTTTGAGTTGCTCTCCTTCATTGGGGGCTTTGCCTCCAATGAACATCTCACCTTTCCCTTGTTTCCAATTGATGGCAAAGCTGTAACCATATGCTTCATATTAGTACATAATCTATAAGAAATCAAAATTACAGTTAGAACCTAGTTAATAAGTTTGATGCATCAAGGTTACTAGGTAACGTACTCTTGCAATATATTAGTACATAATCTATAAGAAATCAAAATTACAGTTAGAACCTAGTTAATAAGTTTGATGCATCAAGGTTACTAGGTAAACGTACTCTTGCAAGATACCTAAAATGTTATGTTCATGTCAATCTAGATTATATGCTTCATTAATTTTAAACAAAATTTAGTCTGTCTAGGTATCCAAATTGAGAGTTCCACAACCTAACATGTCGAAGTGAAAATTTCGTCGTGAGGAGATTGATAACTTAGAAGCCATTACAGTATCATAGTTAGTGATCCGATCGATATGACAATCTAACAAAATAACACACCTAAACTAGTACCCTTGTAAGGTGAGACTGAGGAAGTGAAAAATCTTACCTAGAATAGTTGAGGATGGAGCCGCAACAGATGGCTTGTGCACGAGGGCTGCCCTGGTGACAGATGAGGTGGGAGTGCTAGCTGTGAAGGAGGCCATTATCTTAAATGTCCAAAGAGAATTGGTGAGAGAGAGAAATCTGCAGTGAAACTGATTCTAGGACAGAAGTTGCACTCTAGCTTATTACTTCATATGCATTGCGAGTATTTACAGATTAATATGATTGGGCTAAAGTGTGCCCCGTACACCACTCAAGTTGGATAGATTTGCATCTGGCTATACCCCTCATTGGATATCCCCTATCTGCAAATATCCAATCATCTCTCTCCACCTGTCACATAATCTGTTGAAAAGTCCAAGCTTGTGCTCAAGGAAGACTAATGACAAATCGTGATGCAGTAAATTTACACGGAGCAGATATTCCAAGAGGAACACATTTACAATCCCACACTTGCTTTGTGATTTCAGTCTGGTGTGGCTTTCATTTTTAATCAATTTAAATCATATAATGAAGTTACTTGGGAATAAATGGTAAAAAATCACTTGTGAACTCTGCTCAAACAAAAAAACTATCCATTGTGAAGTATGAAGAACCAGTACATCTGCCTACGTTGAAAGATGATTATGGGAATTGGAACAAGTTATGTACATACACAGACCACTGATACAGAATCCCCAGGGGCACTTATTAAATCCGATTATTTCTATATCTTTGACTCAGCTCAGCTCTTAGAAGATTTTAGGCCCAGAAAAAATTGGGGAAAGAATGGGGAGGAACTTTACATCGAAGAATCTTTAAAAGAATGAATTGAGTGAACCACTGCAGTTCCATCATCCAAATCATGTGGTACAGGGTGGCTAATCCCACTACTTCAGTAGATGACTACGCATGAATGTTGCACCGCTGCAGATGAGAGTGATCATAGTTGAGATATTTGCTCCAATACCCCTTGTACCTCCCAATCGCAATATCTAACCACGGCTTCATAATTCCATCATAATGTATCACTGCTGCTCGGTCCACATCGCCCTGAACCACACCAGAGTCATAACCCAGCCCGAGAGCATGCCATCGCCTGTCCAAAGCCACTGTCCGGTTATAGAAGGTGACCCAACCTAAAGGCAAGCTCCCAGCCACCCACAATGGCTTCTTAGAACCCTGCAACCAACACCCAGCAAAACAAGCATTACTATATGATTGCAGAATAGCATTCATATTTTACAACCAAAAAAGAAAAAGCATTAAAGGCTTGTAAGGTAGAAAGTCTTATTACCAATTGCATGTATTTATGGTATAGAGTAGTTAGCTTATGCCTCCTCCAATTTTGAAGATTGAACAAATTCATGCCAAATGCCCATGTGCATGCATTGACATCAAACCTATTTGCCACATATGGATCTGAGAAGTTGATAAATGTATCCATCTGTAAAAATGATGGTTCATTATCCCGGCAAGTCTCAACTGCACCATTGACTTTCCCCTTCATATTAACACTCCACAGTCTAGATAGATCCCTTTGAACTACGACATCATGGTCAAATAGCACAATCTTATTCAGTGAAGGGAAGATATCAGGCAGATAGAAACGGAGGTGGTTGAGTTCAGAAGCATATCTAGGGTCAGTGGACTTCTGAATTAATGGTCTTTTATACTTGGTAGACAACCATTCAAAACTCTCAATGCTCTGGACTTGGATAGTGGCTTTTCCAGGAGGATTCAATAAGAACCACATTGACAATGCTGGAAAATTGAGTGAATCAGTCACCACATGGAAAACAATCTTCTCTGGTTCCTGCACATCATTATGACAGAAGTAAGAAAGTCATCAACCTTTCATGCTGCTACCTAGGATTGAGCGTACAAAGAATGTGTGTGCATATGTAACATCCTAGAAAAATGCTAACATTTGGAGATGGGATCAACTGATATGGTTTTGGCTTAAGCTTGACAAAATCATGCTTTTAAATATTGATTTTAGCACAAAAAGAATGGGATGACTGGTAATAAAACGTTAAAACAGATTATTGAAAAAGGCTGGTTGAGAATACCTTGGCAGTGGAAACAGTGGAGTTCACAACCACTGCACATGCCAGAACATTGTCGGAGAAGACAGCATAATGGTAGAGCTGTGGATCATGCAACTTGTGTTGGTTAGGAAATTGCCTCTCCTTGGAATCCAGAGCAAAGTACTCTGCAATCAGCTGCATAGAAAGACAATGAAGACCTTTCGGGGTAGTGCTTCCAGCAAGGTGATAAAGAAATGTGACTTGCTTCTTCTGCAACCCAACTTGCTCTTCAGCACTGTGAGTCATAGAACGTAGTTTTGTGGCCATGGCAGAGCAGTCTGGGAAGGCACGGCTGGCTTTGGATAGTGAGGCCTCCAAGTTTCTCATTTTCTGCAAAGCACTGCAATATCATTGATGGGGGCTAAATGAGAAATGGTGTTCCACAACCTATATGTTCACTCACAAAACTAATTGCATTCTTCTTTTTCAAAGTCTAGGGAACTGATTGTGACATGCTTATGCAAGATGAAAACAAAAGTACAAATCATTTTACCTCCGAGATAAATCAGAATCCTTGCGGGTTCTACCAACCACACGTTCCACCTCTTTAGTTCGCAGTCTCAACTCCTTCACCAACTGTGAATTAGGTGGTGCAAAAGTCATGTATGCTTTAGCTCTAATCATCTGATCTTTCATCTCATTTATCTTGTCTGCCACTCTCCGGATATTTGAATTCACTTTTTGAACGGGATGATTTGATTTTACATCTTTCATCTCTTTTATTCTCTGATCTATTACTTTCCTTGACTGAGATTGTTCATTCTGTTCATGTTGGACCAATGCTTGCTTAATTTGCCCCTGTCACCAGAACCATAAACATTACTATTTAAGATAAAAGATGTTATTAAGTTCAGAAAAAAAATGTCTGACTGCCAAATCTTGCATGCTAAATCATGATCCAGTTCAATACATTCACAATTCATCCATTATATAAAAGTTCAGGTATAAAATATCTTAAAATGCTCCTAAACTTATATACCAGCAAGATTTTGGATGTAGTACCTAAAATGCTCAACAAAAGCCTTTTCCGGATGGAAGACTATCATTTTACGTACTCAGCAAAATCCCAATCATAACCAAGCTATATGAATACCCAATCTAAGAACAGACATCAGACGCATAAAAAAGAGCCCTCATGAAATGTGGTGACCTCAGCTAACAGAATGTTATGCTATATGCACAACTGAATCACATAAAGCATATAATGGTAAGAATACTTCTACACTGTCATGCATAAAATTAGTTCTATCAGTAAACTGAAAGACACAAAAAGCATACATTGAGAAAATATAGTTCTACAATGAGATGCATAACCTATACGGTTGAATCCTTATGAACTAACAGGTAATAACTTGCACTCAATCAAAATTTCATAAAGCAGGAACTTCTGTACTAAACTTGTTATTTCAGGTCAATCTACATTCATTTATAACGCGAGACTTCAGTTCCTTTCCTTTTCATTTTTTCTCTCAACCAAGATTCCTACTAGATTGTCAAAAAGAATGCCTTTTTTTCAAAAAAAAAAAACAAAAAAAAAACCTGGTGACCATATGATAGATATAGAATGCTACCTTTTCACTGGATGCAGATGATATTTCTCTCTGCTGAAATTGTATATCTCCTTCTTTGCTCTCATTATTGGTTCCTGAAACTTGAAGGAAGCAGAACCACAATAAATAACGAGAGAAAGAAGCAAACAAAGAAACACAGCACAAAGTCCTGTCACTATACACCAACCATTTTCCATTCTTTCCGCCGTATCAGTAATGTCTCCAACATTTCCAGATTCCTTACCATCTTGATTCTTACCAAGACTGTAACTAACCGAAGAAACTACATCCGTATCTTCATACAAAACTTTCCTGGGCTCTTTCAAACCTTCACCGGCTTCCTAAAACCACAAACCACAAACCACAATCGAAAATTAAAACAAAATACGGTAAAACAAATTTTCGATTAACTTGGCTGCAACCATCTGAAAATGGAATGATCCTACAGTACCTGCTCAACAGCACTAAGCTTAAAAGTATCAGCCCTGTATTTCTGCACTCAGAAAACAAAACCCACCATAAGTCTCCACTACAATACAATAGTTCCCAAAGAACAGTATAACTCGAACACATAACTAAAATCATTGATCTTGAACATTTCCCATTCACAAAAAAAAAAAAAAAAATCCCAATTCTCAAAATCAAAAGCCAAAAACTGAGATTTAAGAGCAAAGATTCATACAACATTGGATAAATCTTCAATGAATTCCTTCCGCCCTGCCACAATCCAAAACCAAAAGAACACAAATCACTCACTACACACAATCAAACACTCCACCAAATCAAACATACGATCGGAATACGTATGAAAATACCAGTATAGGTGAGATTCTTGAGCCTGTGGGAGACGAAGAGGATTGGAGCGAAAACAGAGAGCGAAAGCAGAGAGAGGATGAGGATCCTCTGGCATCGACGAAATGGCTTCATCAATGGCGACCTAGGGTTTCCGCTCCTCCTTCCAATACCGCATTTCACTTGGGATTTCCCAGATCACGGAACAATCCGATGCTTCGATTCCAAGAAAACACCCGCAATGAAACCAAAGCTAAAGAACCAATCTTTTTTGATTAAAAAAAATGCAGATGAGAAAAGGCTAGGGTTTTCAGATAGTCCTTTTCGTACTTGTCTTGTGGTTTTTAGAGAGAGAGAGAGAAACAAGAGAGAAAGAAGGAGAGTGTGTATAAGCTTGTTCGGCCATGTTCTTGGTCTCAGAGGGAAAGGTTGGTTTTTTTTTTTGTGTTTTTATGTAAAAAACAAAAATAGTATTTCGATATCATTTTCTGAGTGTGGGGTTATATAGACGTGTACGACTGCCAAAGTCACTTTGCCTTGATTAGGAAACTAATTTGGTTATGCGATTTGTCCAAATCAATGGTTAATTATATGAAAGGGTAATTCTTTAGTGGTTTATTTTGTTTTATTTAGGCTTTACATGATAATGGCAAGTGAAAAAGAATTCTGTCATTCTGTGTGACCATTTTTAATGATTATGGTAAGGGAGTCCATGTTAGGGAGGGATAGAGTAATGCCCTATTGTTAGGGGTTTGGAGTATATATTAAGATTTTGCAGGTGGATGTGCATTTAATGAGATTAAAGCTAGGTCAACATCCCTGAAGTAATGGATCAATGTGTACTCATCATGTGGACTATTGTGTGTATGTTTTGGTTTTTGGTGATCCAATTCCAAGCTGTTATTATTTGTTTACGTAATTAAGGGAGAAAATGATAAGGAAATCCAAGCCAACCAATGATTTGAGGTTTTTAGCCATGAGGTATGCTAGAGGTAGATTATCTAGACGTGTTTGAAAGTTGAAGTAGGAAATGAGATGGGGTGAATGCCAAGCTCCCAAATCTATTTGATGGTTGCCAGGTCGATAAATTACTCATTTTATTTTTAAATGATTCTTGTCATACAAATCATGATAGACAGATAGAACAGTATCAACACAACTCAAACATGACCGATAATTATTTAATTTAAATGAATTATTAATTCATTCATCATGTATGATATAATATAAATGTCAAATATCGAACCATACTACCACTAGGGCATACCAGATTTCTTTGAATGCGTCCCATAATTTATCGCAATTTCAATTTGTTCGAGTTGTTGGATAAGGCAAGGAAGGGTTAATGGGATTGAGGCGTGTTTCTCATGTCATGAGGTGCTTGCTCTAAAAGCAATGTATACAGTCATACATTCCAAGTGCTTAGCCTGAAAATGGGTTGCTTTTTCCTGTCTTTTCACTGGTAAAGAGTACAGCTTCACATGCTCCACCTTCATCAAGGCCTAAAATCTTCGTTCTTTCATATATGGAATCTTGACAGTGAACATCAAGTGCAACTGAAACTTTGGGGAACTGGTGTTACCTAGAGTGCAGGGCAGGCACGAGTACTACTAGTCGATAATGATCGAAATTAAAGCGTTGAAAGGTGGGCAAGAAATTTCGTTTATGTAGTGATTCTAGATTTCTAGCTACTTGATGAGGGAGGGTTTCTGAAAATGTCACAGTGGTACATACAACATGCAATATTGCAGGCAAATTTATAAAGAAATTCCACTCATTTGACTAGCACAAAATAATGAGATAATGCACATTTTATACATTTCTTAATTGATCCTGAACATGGCAGCAAGTCATTAAGACTTCCTAGAGAGAGAGAGTACTGAGAATGACAAGTAGTCATGGGTTTCTATATTTCACCCTTTAATTTAAGGACTGTAATATTGTCATGTTCAACCTAACACATTTTAACCTAATTAATCTTGTACCTTTGAGCTTGGCCTTGATTAATTCTTTTTCTCTTTTTCAACCAGGGATGACGGAAATTATTTTCGGGTGTAGATTATCTAGACGTGTTTACAAATACGATACTTGGATACAGAATTGAGCAAAATCAGAAAACATAAAACCGAGCCATATGTAAATACGGATACATACATAACTGATAATAAGCTGGCTAGCTAGTAATTGAAATTGGAAACTGACAAACCGGATGGAGATTCACGTACATAAATTAAGATATGAGCAATGTGGAGTTAACGAGATGCAAACTTCAAAATTAATGTCTCATAAGTCATAACTGAATAGCAACAACAGTGATTACATGAAGTCATTGACAAGTCCATAGCATACAACAGAGGAAAGTTTGGTTACGTTTTTGCAGACTAAAACATCACAATAGCAGCAGCTAATTCTTATGCACATTACTTCCTGCAGAGGCAGCAGTGGTGGTTGATGCGCTCTCTTTAGTCTTTACTACAGTGAGCTTCAGCAGATTCTACCAAGTATACAAACTACAACAAACAACTTCAGGTTAAGTATCACACAATCACAACAACTTTTGACAGAAGCAAAATAGCTAATCATGAACTGAATGTTGGGGTTTGAATAGAAAATGTGGGGTATTGTTGGAACTTATGGGACTCTAGTCCCACATGGAAGAAATTTTGAAAGATCATGACATTTTTAAGGACACACCCATGTACAAAATTAAATGGGCAACAAGTCAAAGTGTGGGCTTCGGTGGGCTTTCCTATTGGGCTTCCATAGGAATATGGAGATATATATATATATGAAGTCAAATTCAGGTTAAGTATCACACAATCACAACAACTTTTGACAGAAGCAAAATAGCTAATCATGAACTGAATGTTGGGGTTTGAATAGAAAATGTGGGGTATTGTTGGAACTTCTAGTCCCACGTGGAAGAAATTTTGAAAGATCATGACATTTTAAGGACACACCCATGTACAAAATTAAATGGGCAACAAGTCAAAGTGTGGGCTTCGGTGGGCTTTCCTATTGGGCTTCCATAAGAATATGGAGATATATATATATATATATGTAGCTAATCATGAACTGAATGTTGGGGTTTGAATAGAAAATGTGGGGTATTGTTGGAACTTCTAGTCCCACGTGGAAGAAATTTTGAAAGATCATGACATTTTAAGGACACACCCATGTATAGAATTAAATGGGCAACAAGTCAAAGTGTGGGCTTCGGTGGGCTTTCCTATTGGGTTTCCATAGGAATATGGAGATATATATATATATATATATATATATATATATATATATACTAAGTCAAAGATGGGCCTTGGGGCCTTGGGGCTCGGTTTGACTAAATATGATATTCTTTTTTGCTTTACTGTTTTGAATTTCGGATATAATTGAACAGTTGCAAACGGATTGAATCGAACAACGTCAAACAACTGCCGACGCAACCGACGTAACTCCTCGTCTTGGGTTCTGTATGAGGCGGTCGTCATTGATCATCAATCTTCTTCTTCCTCCTCCAAAAAGTTATTCTGAGAAACATAAAGTAGAATTCGTCAGGGTCAAGTTCTTGTGCAAGAACTTGTACCAGATAGTTGTATCCTCTAGATAGACGTCCGGAACTACAGCACAAGTAGGGGAGAATTTCTGTCTTAGGTCACTGCACTGCACGCCTCTATCTGATCAAGTTAGTTAATTCAATTTCGAATTAAAGTTATTTAATTTCAATTGATTACTTGTTCTTATATATATATATATTCAATTTGTGTTCTATATTTAGATTATATATACTGTTACTGTTCGTATATACTGATTGGTTCTAACACTGAACAGAAGAGCATTAACCTTTTCAAGCACATCAGATGTATGCCTGTAGGTACATTTCAAGCTCTTCCTCAGTTAACTTGTACAACCCGTACTGTTGCAGACCAAAGCCCCTGAAACATTTGAGGTGTCAAGGATCGACCACCCTTGAACCCAAGCTAAAGGTATTCTCAGATGCAACAATTGATCATGAGATTGCCAATACATCTTATGCAAGCTTAGACTACCAGGTAACCTGTTGCATTAACTTTCAACCATTGTGCAACATCATGAAATCCCTTAATCAAGGGACTGACATATATGTTGAAATATTTTTGATATATATTTTATTTTTTGGTTTTCTCTTCTTCTTCATTAGATCAAACTCGTTCCAAGTTTTTCTCATCAAATTTCCTTTCACCTTCTTCCAAAGGTGACTCATTCTGTCCTCTCAAGCTTCAAACACTCAGACAATCTCACAGTGGAGACCAAGATCAAGAAGATCGATCGCATCGAGACCAGCCTCAAGGAGTCCAACCGCGACCTCTCTCTCTTCAAGTTCAAGTCCGACACCGTCATCTTGCTCGTCTCTCTCCCTGGTGCTGAATTTCAGCCACTAAACGACTATACCAACCGCCATCTTGTTTTGTAATGTTATTGGGTATGGGTATAGGTGTGAGTTTATTTTTGATTTTTTTGTTTGTTAATAATGAAGAGTATGAAAAGGGACTGGGATTGAGTTTTGATCTGCCAAAGTTCTTGAATTTGTGAGTTTCAGTTCATGGGTTTTGCTTTGATTTTTATTGTCATGATTAGATCAATGGAGAATCTGGGTTTGGAGATGAACTAAGGGCCCGTTCGGTATCATTTTGTGAAACTGTTTTTTATTTTACGAATTCAAAAATTTATGTAATTTGCGTTCGGTGCATTAAATTTGAAAAATAGGGAAAACAAATTATAGGAAATAATTCAGGAACTATGAATAAATATGAGAAATGACTTTTTGACGTTTTCCTTGTTTCATAAAAATGATTTTTTCTCTTTGAAGAAAAAAGAAATAGAGTTTCAGATTGTATAAACTGAGTGCTACAGTTTTTTTATTTTATTTTATTGTTTTTTGTTTTTGTTTGAAATGATAGATATGTTTTTACTTTTTAATATTTCAAATTTTGAAATACTTGTGCCGAACATGTATTTACATCTTAAAAACTTGTAGTTTAATTCCCTGTTTTCATTCTACAATCCAGTATTACAAAAATAGTTTCATAAAACGTTACAGGACACACCCTAAGAATTCCAAATTCGAGATTTGTAAATCCTAAATTGAAGAGTTGAATTTTTTAGAGAAATTGTTGTATGAGTATTAATTTTCGACGGAATGAATTGTTGATTTTAAAATTATTCCCTTTTTATAGTTATTTATATGATGCCAATTATACAGGACATATTGAGCCCTCGAGCGAGGAGGACACTGGCAGGCAGCAGGATTAGGAGCGAGGCTCACCCGTGCGTGGACCTTTGTTTTATTTAAATGATGCATGCAGCATGACATTTAAATTGTGAGTTGAAAATATTAATCTTTCAATGTGATTTCTCGTTGAAAGAAAAGAGTTTTAAAAGGCAATAGTTGACAAGGAGGCTATTATTTCCGCATGCGTACATTACCTAGTCAGCAGTCCTCTCTAAATAATAGTCTGGTCTTCAGTCCCCTCCAGACAATATTCCGGTCGGTAGTCCCCTCCGGTGCGTCATCTGGTCGGCAGTCCCCTCCAGATGGCTTGAGTTAGTTAGTTTGCAGTCCCCTCTAACTACCTGTGGTTAGTCGGCAGTCCCCTCTAATCACCGCCTCCTAAATTCCTTTTGGTAGTCCCCTCCGATGCGTCATCTGGGCGGTAGTCTTCTTCAGATGGCATGAGATGACTAGTCAGCAGCCCCCTCTAGTCATCGAACGTTTTTGAAGGACACTGATCAAGAAGTGGCCGGTAAAACCATATTAGCTAACACATCACAACCACTTCATGGAAGCCAGCTGTACTCCACACACTAGTTAAGACCAAGACCAGCACACGCTACGTTGACTTGCATACGGGTTAACAATAATATCTTGCAGAGTGTTGGTGATTTTAATACTATCCATAATATGTGGTTAACAAGGCTAAGTCTGACTACCGAAATTTAGATTAGAAATCCCAAGGATGTCTCAAATTTTTATGATTGTTGACAACCTTATTAACAAGAGTCACTCGCCAACACTGGTTGTAAAAAAAATTCTTCTGTTGATATTAAAAAAAAACTATCGCCAAAATGTTCTTGTTTTTGTGATGGCTAATTCTTCTGCTCATAATTTCAACAAATTTGTTCTTTATTCAGATCTGGATGTCAGTTGGAGTGGTTATGCTCCCTTTTGTAGTAGAGGTTGTTTTGCTCTTCTTCCTGTACTCACTAGTTTATCAATAAAATGCTGATCAATTCCAGTTTTTTTTAAAAAAACTAATAGTTTCTCTTAGCTGCTCTTGCAGCTGATTCTATTGCCTTGTAATTTTTTTCAATTATAAATAAAGGGATGACCAATTCTGTCAATACTCTCTTTAAACTAATTATGCATCAATTAAAAATAAAGCATTTAAAATATCTACTAGTATAGAACGCGCCTACACACGCGCTTGAGTATATCCAATATTTCCCATCATCCGTCAGGCAGCACATCCATTGGATGTTGTCGTCGGACGGGCTGCTGCCTGGTCGCCGCATTATTAGTCTTGTGTGGGATTTGGGTTCTGTTTTCTAGGTTCACAAATCGACTCATGGTGTGGAGGGTTTCGCTGGTGGCTCGGAGAGATTGCTTCGCGATGGGGGATGGAGGTTGGTGGGTTCAGATTGCTCCTCCATGGCTACCGGATGTGACTCTGGTAGTTCCGGTTGGGGAGGGTAGCCGTTCTGGCCATCTTTCAAAAAAAAAAAAGGGATGACCTCATTTGAAATTCTGAAAAGTTGTAATTTGGCTTAAATTGCGGAAGATGAAGTGTTGGAGATGGAAACGATAACATTTACAGCAATTAAAAAATCATAAAAACTCCTTAAATGTTATCATAGATTTGCGCATTTGGAAATCGTTTCCATGTCCAACACTATTCAACGCCCTGCTTTATCTTCATTCTTTTGGTCTTCTAAGTCTATTTTTCTCTCTTCATCTTCTATTTTTAATTTTTCTTCTCTCTTCATCTTGGTTCGTTTCTGTCTTTCATTCTAAGTATTAAATCTCCTTAGTTTATACTTTTTTAGGGTATACTAACATTGGTTGCAAATTTGCAATATTGTAGCCATTTTATGTGGATTTTATTAGAGGTCCATGGGCGCACTATACTGGTCTCAACAATCTGCATCTTGGGAGTTTGGATTATGAAAGTAGAGCAACAGTAGATGCAATGCTTCATCTCTTTGAAAGGAAAGATGCTGATTTGGCAATCTACTGACGTGACACAGTGGTGAATGATTCAAGCCGCTATTTTCTGAAAGTGTTAGGAATCAGATGTGATCCGACATATGAACAGCTGATTGTGTTCACTGAATTTACTACATCTACTTTAGAGGACTAGGCACAAATCAACAACTTATCTGTTCAGAATAGAGCAGTTGTTCTAACTGACTCTTGTTCATCCAAGCTTAGGTATGGATATAAGTTGTGCCTTTATCCTTATCTTATATATATATATATATATATATATATATATATATATATTTGGATTAGTGATGTTTATGAGAGCGTAGTATATGCACGATTCAAGCTTTACTGACAACATGGCAATATCTCTGCCAAGAATGTTTTTTCTAATTGGAGAGAAAGCAAAGTTTGGTGTCCTTGTAAGAAATCCAGCCCAAGATGACATACAAATGTTCACTGACATGGTCAAGGGCTTAGGATTAGATGGGAATCATGGGATAGTAAAGGGGATGCAACCGTTTCTACAAAGTTTGCAGGACAACAGTGTCTCTAATGCTTGGATGTGTTGAATATATATATAAAATTTTGATTTGCTTCTACTTTGTATTTGAACAAAAATAATTGAAACCACAACTTGTTGATTTGATTAATTTGCAGTAGCAAATGAAGCATGAACGGATCAACTTAACCCAGCAAACTTGTGTACTTGAGTTTTTGAACTTGTTCACACTTTTACATCAACCATCTCTTCCTTTATATATAGGGTACAAGATTAACCTACAAAATATCTAAAATAAAATCATATTAAACTAGATTAAAAGTACTTTAGATACAAAATATCTAGCTTAATTTGAGAAACAGTAATGCAAGTTGCTGTAAAGTATATTTCACCGCAGCATGTTTTGCGATAGCGAACAGACTCAACCTTCGAGAATTGACTTAGTTATTCAGCGAACTGTTATTCGCGAACTTGCATCTTACTCTTCCCTGCAGTGACGTCATCCTCGCGAACGCACTTTTAGCGAACATTCGCAACGAACTTACTTCACGAACTTTTCTCCGCGGCGACCTCATCTCGCGAACGCACTTTAGCGAACATTCGTGGATGGAGCAGGAAAGCATTAATTCTATCACTCCCTCTTAATGCTTTGCTTCTTCATTCCTAGTAAGCCTCTGAGGTATTCAAACCTCTCTCTTGGTAGAGCTTTGGTAATAATTAGCTTAAGGGTAAATCTATGGTATGTTAACATTTCTCATACATCAACTATTTTTACCACTTTAAGGACTCATGTTATCACTTTGAGGACTAATATTACTATTTTCAGGACTCATATGGTAAACTAAGAAAATTTATCACTTTAAGAACTCATGTTACCACTTTAAGGACTAATATTGCTATTTTGAGGACTCATGTAGTAACTAAAAAAATTTACCACTTTAAGGACTCATGTTACCACTTTGAGGACTAATATTACTATTTTGAGGACTCATTTGACCACTTTTAAGGTGATTGTATGCATGTCATACATTAACACATTGTAGAATTTTCCTGAACTTAAAACATATATCCAGTTGGTACTCTAAATATGAAAGAAGGTGGACTAGAAATAGCTTTGTTGAAAGACAAATTTTGTGACGTTTTGCTGTTCTTGGTATGACTGCAGTTCTTGATGATCTCAATAAATTTAATTTGGCTTAAGATTTAAATCCTTATCAGATACAGAGCTAGAAACTAACAAATCCCTGGTTGTTTGATTTGGGAAAATGCTGATTGACTTTGCCAACTTTTGCTGGAGTTTTACTTACTGAAGCCGTCTGCTTTCAAAAAAGCTCCCAGTGGTGCTCCTGCTAATGTGGGTCTTGGCATCTCAAGACTTGGTGGTTCAGCAGGTTCTATGGGCAAGGTTCATTTCAGTATATTTCAGCCCTCTTCAGTATGAGACTTCTACTTTTTTTCCTTTTGTTTTGATTTTCTTTCTGGAGTCTATAATCGAGAAGGATATTTTCTTGCATGTATGATGCATCTGAGAATTACGACAAATTGAACTTTTCAGTGTTAGATGGTCCAAAAATGCATCTTTCTCCTACCTTTTCTTGTTTGCCCGATTTCACAATAACCAGAAAGGTGAGTCAAACAATGTTTCCTTACACTTCTCAGTTACAGGAACCCCTGTAAGATCTTATCGCTTTGGACTGTGACACCCTTTTCTTTATTTGTAGAATTTGTGTGTGTGTGTGTTTTCCAACTGATGCTTTCTCCAATCTAATATGGAACCTAGAGGCTTTTAGTGGCTCCGGCCTTTGCATGATCTTAAAACTCAGTGATTTCTCTATATGAAACTCATATTTTGATGTTAGTGGCTCCTTGTCTAGAGATAAAAAGTACCTGCAATACAGGTAGGTAACGATGAATTTGGCAAGATGTTGCCTCTTATTTTAAAAGAAAACAAAGCAAGAACTTCATTGGCATTTGTTACATTCAGGGCAGATGGTGAGCGCAAATTCTTATTTTTCCGTAATCCAAGTGCTGATCTGCTTTTACATGAGTCTGAACTTGAGATAAGTCTTCTTCAACAAGTGTGCTATCTTTTTCATCTTTATTTGAGTAACCTTCCATCAATATAAAAAGCCTACTCATTTGACTGAAACTGATCCAGAGAATATTGTTTGCAGGCAAAAACTTTCAATTATGGTTCAGTTCGTTTGATTGATGAACCATGCAGGTTAACTCATCTAGCTGCGATGAGCACGGCCAAGAAGTCTGGTTGCATCCTTTCTTATGATCCGAATTTGCGAATGCCATTGTGGCCATCAGCAGAGGCTGCAAGCAAAGAAATAGTGAGCATATATATGGGATCTAGCAGATATTATCAAAGCAAAGAAATAGTGAGCATATGAAATAACTGTCCTGGCTGGTGGTGATGATCCTTATGACGATAATATGGTGTTAACAAAGTCTTTCATCCTAATCTTAAACTTCTGATAGTAACTGAAGGATCAGAGGGTTGCAGATATTACAACTCAAGTACGTCTGTCATGTTTCTTTTCTATTCTATTTTCAGTATCTGATGTCTCTCTTGGAAAAAGAACTCACTAATTTTGGAACGGTGCATACTAGATTGCCTGTCTTCCACCTACTTTACATCTAGTTAGTTTTTTACAGTCATGTTGACATAAACCAAAATTCTCTCAGAATTTCAGGGGTCGTTTTGCTGGTATTAAAGTTAAACCGGTTAATACAACTGGTGCTGGCGATGCATTTGTGAGTGGGATGCTCAACAGCATAGCTTCTTACTTGAGTCTTTTTCAGGTACCTACTTCTCATGCATATGTGCTGAAGAGTAAATTATGCCTTATATGGCATTTCATAGAAACTAATTGGCTTTGCATCAAGTATGTTGCTATGAGTCTAGCAAAGTGTTGTTTTTCCCCCCTTTTTTTTATCTGGCTAATTGCATTTTGAGGAGAAAAAAATTTGGTCGGAACTTGCAACTAATATAGAGAGCACATGTTTCAATATATATGGAATATATTCATTTTATGTAGTATATACAGAAAGTGAAAAATAAGAAGTCAAAAACTGATGAAATAGAAAAAAGCAATTATGCTAAAAGCTGACAGTTATGAGAATGAGAGGGAATCCAAGTTGTCTCACTTGGTCAAGACTCGTAAGGAGCTGTTTCAGGGTGTCCATGGTCATTTGACTGATCTCTGTAGGCCAACACAAAAGAATATGTCCTATCTGTTACTACTGCCATGGGCAAATTTATGGATGCAGTTGTACTGGTGTATGAACAAACAGGATAGGTATGTGTCAAGGTGGTCTACGGTCTTATAATATTTTTGCTCTCGTTTGGTCTACCCAAGGTATAAATACATTGCTTTCCTACTTTTATAATTAAGATTTTTGTGCTAAAAGTTACTTAGATTCTTCACAACACAGTGAATATCAGAGTTAAGAACTATAGGAAAAGTAGAAAGTAGATGTTTGTTTGTTTGTTTTTATTTTCCTTTCTTTCTTTTTCCTTCTCATAATACTGTGGTTTTTATTGGTTCCTTGGTACAACTTTATGAATCATTTTGACAAAATTGTAATTCTATATTACTTATGTGAAGACGTTCTGTTGCTGGTCCTTGCATTTCTATGGTATTTGAAAGAACACGGGCTTCCTCATCAGACATTCTCCAATCTGTTCATGTATTACTGTAATGCATGTAATGGACAGATTGTGTAACTTGGGTGGTACTGGAAAGGTGATTTTTGATGTTTTCCAGTATCGTTCTCTTAAGTGAATTCTTGTCAGCAAAACTTCCATAGTTCTGTGTTGCTGTTATTCTTACGGTACTAGTGACATTAAATAACATCTAGATACGTTATTGTCTTTATAACTGATTTTGCTGATGTATAAATCTTGCTGGTGTTTGTCTGCGTGTATATTCCGGAGCTTTGGATTTGTATCCATGGGATTAGGTCATACATATCCTTGACATATGTTTACATATTATCATTTGCAGTGGAAATCAGTATAATGCTACGTAGATATATTTTTGTTAATGTAAACAACTAAATCATGTCATGTTTCTAGAGAGTGTATGCAGCGTTGAGACTATCTTTACTCTGAGATGGACCAGCGATTCTGGTGCATGATTGTGTGGGTAATGTAAATCTGGTTATTCAAAACTTGTTAAACCAAGGATAAAAGTTCTAGCCCAGAAGTAATTATTGAACTATTGAACAGAATATTTTTCTTGAACAATTAAGTGGTTGTTGTAAATTTGTTCTCCTAACTTCCATTTTGGATCTCATAATGCATTTTTCATTTATTTTATTTTACATTCTTTTAATTCCGCATAAATGGTTGATTGCCTTTCCCTTTTCAACTCTTTTCAACTCAGAATTCCTTTTTTGTCTTGAAAAAAACTCTCCTCTCTTTTTTTCCCATCCATTGGCGAGGTCTTTTTTCATGGGACTCCTCCTTACTCCTCTCGCCCTCTCCCATAAAGAATTTGAGTTCTCAGCTCTCATTGGTCTAATCTCTGCAGTTATTTTGGAGAATGTATGAAGCTGATCCCTTGATCATGGCATTTTTTATTCTTCAATGTATGTTGCCTTTATTCCTTTTAGTGCTCTTTATTTCTAAGAAAAATTTTGAGTTTGTGCATTAAAATCCGGAAATGGTGCTATTTGTGAACTTAACATCAAACATTTTTGAAAGCTATTCTCCAAGGCGCTCTTCATGCCTTGGGGAAGGCTATTCCTTTTGCAGTTCGGAACATCAGTGAACTTGATGAGGTTACACGCCGAAGCTGCAGTGGTGAGAGTTTCAAAGGTAATGATTTCTTTTTTTAAAAAAAATTTTTGTGTACTCTGTGTCAACAGATGATGTCTTTATTAAGCTTGGTGTTATTATTAATTTTGTTTTTTTTGTTTTTTGTGTGTTTTGGTAAAAAGATTTTCCGCATCAAATTAGTTGTAATCTTGAAACCTGGCAGTGTTACTGGCACCAGTGGTGGAATGGAAGCAAGGTCACTACAATGGGATGATTAAAAAGTTAAAAGGTTGGTTTTGACTGTTCTTTTTTTTTGTAGATTTTCATTTGAAATTTGTTGGGTCATTTTGGTTGCGGCTTCAACCGTCTGTTGTTTAGGATTGAAGAATAATAACACCAAAAGAGTCTGAGAAATGAGACCACCGGCAAAATTCATCATGCCGAGATTGAGAATGTCATTTCTGTCAATTTATTTTTCTCTTGCATTGTACAAAAACAAAGAAATCCATTATATGCAGAGATTGAGAACGTCATTTCTGTTTTTTGTTACACTCGCGTTCTACAAATTTAGGTTAATTTGACTGGTTTGGAATGCATAGTTTATAACCCTCTGGCGCTTTAAGTATGGTGGAATTAGACATTTGCTGAGTGTTTCCATACCCAATTTGAAATTCTGAAATGGGTGGGATTGTGGCATAACTTGAAGTGATTCCCTAAACATTTTGTTGATCTGGAGTTCTGGAATTTCTTGATCGTGCCTTGCATAAGGATCCATTCTAGCGGATTAGAAGGTTTTGTGGCGCCAAAGCATAGAAGACAAACTTGCAAATTTGACGCGGGAGAGGTCAAATATAAAATAATAGATGATCTTTCTGAGATGATCACCACCTTGCAGTTCCAAGCAGTTCTAAAAATTTCAGTTAAAAACTTAAAACTTAAAACACAGATTTAGATGAGCAAAACATGGGAATCAACAAGCGGAGAAGAGGCAGTAATGAAGACATTACTGCTTCCCATAGACTAAAGTAAATCTGTTGAGAAACATTCCGAGTATGAAGAAAAGCATTTCAAGGCTTCCCAAGATATGGCTGAAGAGAGGCTCAGTGAGTAAAACATTACCATATAATCAAAATAACCAGAACTATATAATCAATCCCAAGTCTGTCTTTCAGCATAATCATTCATATTTTTTAGCCTGAATTACCAGATTGAATGATATAATAAAACTGGACAATACTTCCACAACAGAAACCAGAAAGCTACACAAAATGCAATAGTTCGTTACAAACAAAACACCCTAATGAGTAACCTAGTACGACAACATCCCTTCTAGCACAAAAGGCTGTGGCCTATGAAATCTACCGATACAGGACAAGCTAAATCTATCCAAAGCTCCATGTAGCTCTCATAATATCAAAGAATCCTCCCAACTTTTTCCAACCAAGTACCCACATGACAGCTAACAAAGTACAACCCCACAAGACTATAACCTTATTTCCTTTACAAAACAATGATGCCTTTCACAGTTTCACTCAATAGAGCAAGACTCCATGCTAGGATCTCCCACCTCTTAAAAAGGCAACTTCAACAGCACAAAAATATGACCTCTCCTCGCATTGTGCAGATGAAAAACCAAATGAGAGAACATGAACTCAATAAAAGACCTCAGATAATTAAATGTCAACAGCATCTCTATCCAAACTAAGGTACCATCCATCTTCCAGAAACAAAACAAAAGGTTATCACAAAGATCTAACAGGTAGATGTAAAAGCCCCATAAATTCTGATTACAATGTAGCATAAAACTTTTATCTTATCCCAAGTCTAATTCTGTAATAAAATAAAACTCACCAGAGAAAGCCAAGACGTCACGGGCCTGGCGCATGGATAGTCTGAGTCGGGTTGAAGAAGGTAGACCATTCTATTGGGGGTACCATCGGAATGAAAACCCCCCACCAAAAAAAGGCGGTTGCTGTGGAGGTCGGCATGGTGTTGCATTGCATCAGGAACCTCACTAACGACTTGACCGTCTTCGCCCAAAAACTCGACCTTGTCGAACTCAATCGGTGCTGGACGACGCCAGTCTGGGAACTTATTTGCAACTTGACGGAACTTGCCAATTTCCAGACGATATAATCTTTCGTTCGACATCAGGTATAAATACGGGACACCCTTCACCTTCATCCTCTTTGACATATTCTCTCTCTGTCGCTCTCTCAGTTTTAGATTTGTGTTTCAGAAAACCCTCAGATTTGATTTTGGGGAGAAGAAACCTATATATATAGAGAGAGGGGGGAGTGGGCGAGTGGCCGTTCCCTTTATATTTGACGAGTTGAGGAGTCGTTGAAAATACCAAAAAGACCAAAACCCCCCAACGACGCCGTTTCCCTCCTCTCCTGCCTTCAACTTTTCTGTTTTTAAATTTTTGGAAATTATTCTATGCACCGACGGTGCAAGTGACCCAACCCTTATAAAATAATCTCAACTCTTGATATTTATTATCAACTTTATTTTTAATATACAAAAAGTGTATTTAATGCAATCTAACCATTTATTTGTGTTGGTGCAAGTGCACGGCGATGCTCTGAATACTCTCTCTTAAATTTTTAATCAAAACTAGAGGGAGTATTCAGAGCACCGCCGTGCACTTGCACCAACACAAATAAATGGTTAGATTGCATTAAATACACTTTTTGTTTATTAAAAATAAAGTTGATAATAAATATCAAGGGTTGAGATTATTTTAGAATGATTGGGTCACTTGCACCGTCGGTGCATAGAATAATTTCCATCAAAACTACTTCTCCTTATCCTCATTCTCAAAAAAAAAAAACAAAAACAAAAACTACTCCTCCTTTCTCATTATTAGGGTCTTCATGTCGATGCATAACGTTGCCAGCCTAAAATTTCTCTCTGCCTTCTATTCTCAATTTTCAAAACATTAATTTGTAGGAGCGGTGATATTATTTTTACATTGATTGAATGCATGATATCGAATTACTTAATTATGAAAAACAAATTCTTAATTACTTAAAGGTAATTAGTGACCTTAGAAGTCATTAGTGACCTTTTGAAAAATTAATTAGTAGTTACCAATGAGTGGTAATAGAAAGTTTGGAAAGCGCCACCTTTTTTTTTTATCAGATTTTGTCACAAGAAATGGGACTTCCATATTCACGGTGGGGTTGTACATGATTGTCTGAAACATTCCCAGACTCATCCTAGGATCATATGTGGAAATTGAATACCTCCCAGGACAGTAAATCTCGATCAGTCCGAATCTGTGGCAAAATTGTCGTGCTTATTGCATTCCTGTACAGCCTACTTTTCTTAAGGTAAATAGTTCATCTCTTCAACTCCATTTCTCTGCAGTTTTAGGTAGGCTAGGCAAGACCTCCTTTTGGCTCTAACTTCACCCTGGGAACAAATAATTCAAACAAGTTGCACTCTATTTTCTTGAATATGAAATTGAGCATCGCCAAATCTATTAAGTAGAGTATAACTAGAGGATGCACATGTGTATTGTGTCTAACTGAGCACATTGCGCTTCGCATGCTCGTTTAGATTGAAAATAGTTCCTTTTTTCTTCACATACGTGCTCTACCCTCCTAAGCATTAGAGAGCGAAAGTATCACCTAAAGCCAAGTTCCCTTCCAAAACTGAACAAGGCCTGGTTTAGAATTCCACTCAATGCTGAAGAAATGTTAATTAAGCAAGTCCACAAATTTCACCCAAATAATAACCAAAGGGTATCAAGCTAGTAGGATTAGTCTTTGGGCCTAAGAAGCTTTTAAGGACACCGTGTGATTAAACAATATAAAAAAAAGATATCAAGCCACTGGGAAGAGCTAAAATACAATTAACCAGACAAGGAAAATTACAACTCAACCCAAATCCATATGGATAGGGCAAAAGAGTATAATCCTAAAAATTAATTAATTAGTATATCATCTCCTAGAATACAACAACCGCCGCCCAACCCATTCGCACAGCCGCCGCTGTCCTGAGTCAAAAGGTCAGGAAAGGTGCCATATTGAGGAGATAAAATCCGAATAACCGTTGCCAATATAATCCCAAAATACAAATCCAGACAAAACCAACCAAGGTAATGAAACGATAAATTGAAACCAAACCTACACACTAACTTTCTCTTCTCTTCTCCACCAGAGAGACTAAATCCGGGAAGGAACCGAAGCCATTGAAATGGGACAGAAGCCAATAGCAAAGAAAAAATCCAATGGTGAATAGGGGGTGAAACACCCATGCATGAGCACCCATAATCCTCTAGGTAAAAAAGTGAGTGGTAGCCATGAGAATCTTCAAGGAGCAGGTCTTTGGTAGATGAAGGGGAGTTGATGTGAGGTAATGGGTTAGGGGAATCATAGAGCGAGGTTTCTAGATTTAAATTTTTTTTGGGATAGTTGGCAAGGGAAGGAGGACCTGAGTCCTCTAAATCTAAACATAAGTCAGTAAATCACCACAGAAATGGTGTAAAGCCACCACAAAGGGTTTGAGAGAATCAAGAGAGATGAATTGAGAGCAAGCAAGCCCCCAAATTTCAAGCCATCAATCTAGATCCGGAGGGATCATGATCTGGGCAAGAGATAAGGGGGAGTGAGGGGTGGTTTTTCAGATCTATTTTCTCTCTCTAAACTTAGAGAGAGAAGCTCTCAAAACGGCTTGTCTTTTGCTAAGTTGGGACCAATAAGAGTGGTCTGTCACATATTCCAGGTGACTTGATGGGAGCACTCAAAAATTTATTATTCTTACTCCTATCTTCATCTTATTATTCCCTCCATGTAATATATACTAGTCTCACAACTGTGAGTTGCACAAATTACTAAAAGGAAAAACGTGAAAATTTTCTTGCATAACCTCTTCAATATTATGTTGTGCCTGTCAAAATTTCAATTGTCCAAACCAGAATTTTTTATCTCTAAATTGAAATACAAAAAGTATGATACCACCTTATGGGGCTCAGGCATGTTGGATCTCTCTTTCAAGGACATTATTATTTTTTTTTTTAAATTATTTGAGATTAGTAGTTAACTCTATTTGCAAAGCTAGAAAGATATTGCTTAAACATTTGATAAAACTTTTTTTGGTTTGCTAACTACATAAATGTCCCGCAGCGCCAACGTAAAATGTTAGAACTGATGAAGAGGGTAGAAAGGCAGAAATATCACTTTGGTCATCGAACTATGGCTCGCTCGACACTTTGCAACTTGATTTGATATATGCTTATTGACTCTCCCTATATGAACTAGTGATTAATGTTGTTCGATGTACTTTGACTATAGTTGAAATTGCTCCTTACTGTGGTTAATCTGTATGGAGTTATGTTCATGATTTAATTCTCTAATCAATTCCCTTAATGTTATGTTGTTGTAGTCCTTACCAACAGTGTAAAATCACTAGTATAACATATAAGTTAAAATTTACATATATAAACGCTTGATTCCTAAGTGGAGTACTGGATGTAGGTAAGGGATGAACTCGAACAGCTACTTGACGATGACGACGACATGGCTGACCTTTACTTATCAAGAAAGTTGGTTGGGACTTCACCTGTGAGTGACTCTGGTGCTCCAAATTGGTCTCTCGCCTCTCCTACTATAACCATAGGCTCTAAAGTATCCAGAGCCAGCAGGGCAAGTGTAACAACAGTTCAGGAGGAGAATGATGTGGAGGAGCTTGAGATGTTGCTCGAGGTTATAATTTTCATAGGTCTTGTACTCTTGTTAGTTAAGCCAGAGATGAGGTCTAAGTTGAATCTTGTTATCTACTTTGCAGGCCTACTTTATGCAAATTGAAGGCACGTTGAATAAATTGACCACGGTATGCACTAGAACTGCAGTTTCAGCATGCTAATATCTGATTTATACAAGAAAAATATTGTGATTCCATTTCTTCTTACCAGCTGCGTGAATACATTGATGACACAGAGGATTACATTAACATCCAGGTATTGATTTGGAAACATGATATTAAGATTTCAATACACTAATTCCACACTAGCTTCTTCTGAGCTTTGTAGAACCTTTTAAGACTGACATGACTGATCTAATGCGTTTTTGTTGCAGCTTGACAATCATCGGAATCAGCTAATTCAGGTAATGTCTTTTAGGATGGATTTAGAAATTCTGCCTGTATTTTATGATCAGTACATATCCCTTTTGATAGTTAACATAATAAGTTTTCTGTCACATGCAGCTAGAGCTGTTTCTGAGTTCTGGAACTGTTTGTGTGTCTATATATTCTTTGGTGGCTGCAATATTTGGCATGAACATTAAGTACACATGGAACGAAAATCATGAGCACGTATTCAAATGGGTATGTACAGTGTACAACCACATCATCATCATTATTTATTTACCATTTCGGTGGAAAAATAGCCCAGAATGGGATACAGATTCTGCACCATAATCAGAATATTTGCTCAACTAACTCTGTGTTTTCCCCTTCAACATAAATTAGGTGGTGATTACAACAGGATTAGTTGGCGCATCGATTTTCTTGTTTATAGTTTCGTATGCTCGGCACAAAGGTCTTGTTGGATCCTGATACGCATACCATATAATCAGTTGGGGAGGCAAAACATAGTGGAGCTTGCTGTATCATCATCATCATTTAATATCTTGTATCCAAATATAGGCATGAACATGATTATATTGGTTCACTGATTTACTTGTACTTAACACTAAAAGAGACTCATTCTCCAACCAAAAAAAAAAACCACTTAAACAGACTAAACATAGTTTCATGTGTCATGGCACTGGGTTTCTCTATGAATTAAAATCATGTTACTGGTGGAATTACAGTACATATCTTTCCAATGTTGTGAGTAATCAGTCATTGAATACAAATTAAGATTTGTCTGCTGGTGGGGGCTAAACTAATTGCATTTGCACCTTAAAAACGATTTGGGCATGACCTTTTAATTTTTTATGGGATTGCAAAGAAACCGGCCGGTCTTTCTTGTTGACTTGGTCATTCAAGTACGGATTGATAGATTCATTTTCACCTTCTCAAGTTAGGTGTACTATGTTAAAGAATTTCTTAATTCAATTGCGGAGTTTTGTTTGTCTGAAAATTCCTTAATAGGTACTTTCTTTTTAATTGTTTTGCAACTGCATTTGATGAAATTTTAGAGAGAGGGCTTTGTGGCAGGGAATAATTAAGCGATCCTAATCCTTAATTGGAGAGCTGGACATGTTACCGTGATACAACCGTCTTATCAAATACTCTTACTAATAACATCGAAGATGTTATTTACTACTCCATCTGAGATCAAACTTCGAACTCTCTTTACTTAAGTTTTCCAGTAAGAAAGACAAAAAGAAATCTGAATAAAAACTAAAAAGGGTGGCAGAGTAAAAACGAAAGGTCTATGTTGAAAAGAAAAAGTAAAAACAAAAGGTAAAAAAGAGGTGGTCGGAAGCACAAGTTTTTTGTTGTTGGGTCTGAACTGGACTGAGTTTGATGTAGCAAGAAGTGACCGCATGCTCCACGTTTAAAGCTTTATTTAAACCCCCCCATTGTCCACTTCCGCATGACTCGCCGTCGGATTCACGAAACCCGGTGCGCACCCCCGGCGCACGTTAGTCTGACTCCCCTCATTTCCTCGAAAATAAAATTCGTATAAAGAAAAAAAAAAAAAAAAAAAAAAAAAA
>BDJD01001914.1:124918-135634 GCA_002564525.1 Rosa multiflora | reverse complement strand
TTTTTTTTTTTAATGGGGAAAGAATTTCTTTGATGTTTAAAGTCTTATATACCATATTTGGTTCATTTGTTACAGAGATGGAAGTGTGCCTGTCTCATTTATCCAGAAGTACCTAATGAGGAAGCTAGATCTCACTAGTGAAACTGAGGTAAGCAAATTTTTTTCTTTTCTTTTGTGGAAGGGCCGTGAGAGTTTCGTCATTAACTGGTCTGGCACTCATTACAGTTGCTAGTTTGTAAATCTTAAAGCCCTTGGGTCTAGTGAATTTGTTAGAAATATTTCCTTCTGGTAACCACCATTCAATTGATAATTCTTGCAGGTTGAGATCAAATGCATGGGACAACCAGTGACCCCAACATTGGAGATGTATAATTTGGTTGACTTGTGGCTACAAACCGCATCACCTACACAAAGAATTCCAGCATCCATTGGTTCCTCTGCAAAGGATTTTGTGATGGTGCTCGGGTATTCTCGAAAGATTTCAAACTCCTAAGCGGCTTCGATCTTTGTTTCCATCAGGATATCGGCCGTGTTTCTTATGAGTATGTGTTGCAATCACCATCTACAGCGTAATGCAGGGCTAGTGGGGACAAATGAATCCCTACAGAACCACTTGCCCATGCACCCCCTTGCATAGTGCGGCATGTTGTTGGAAAATGATCATTGCCATGATTGTACCTCATCAAAGATTTACCTTTTAAGACTAGCGAGCCATGGAATGCAGAACTTATATAAACTCGACTATATCAGTCGATTCTGGGCTCTGTTTATGTTTCTGTTCCATTAGTTTATTCAATATACTAATAATAATAAGTGGTTACTTGTATTGTTGATGGTCTTCTTGTTATCTACCTTTTTTTTATTTTTGTCCTTTTTGTTTTGTGCATCAATTATCACCAACAGTTCCATCTCAATTTTCGGATGCAATGTCTGGAAGCTGGGGGAATTGGCCGTACTTGCTTATATGGATGATTGGATGCAGTTTCTCTGCTCCTACACCCACCTGATTAGACTAACCATTTACAACAAAATTGCTGTTCAGTAATCCACCGAAAAGGGTTCCCTTCCTCCATTTACTCGATATCAAAAACCTCGAGTGTAAGGAAACAAAGTTATGCTACAGATTGATCAAAACTTCCAATGGCCAAGGGGCTCAGGCATTTCAATCCCTCTAGCATCACAAGTCACAACACTGCAGAATACTTGTGTGCAGGAGGAAATGGATAAAGGGAACCCTTACTGTCTCTGTAGAAAGAGGTACATAAATCAATAATCTTATGCATCGACTGTAAGGAAGAGAACATCCACTGTACTAAGAACAACAAAAATAAACCAGACTACAGCAGGATAAGAATAACCATGGTCATAGGCTTAAAATAGTGAAGGAATATGGCTACAAAACCAGTAATCATATGGTGAATCCTCACTCCTCAGTTGCTTAATCCTACCCTACCAAACAATTCCAGAATAATATGAAACAGAAGCCATCACAATTCAGAAAGAACGTCCATGTGGAAACCAGCTACAGAGGAAAAGCATTCCGATTAAAAAGGCAATGGCTTTCCATGGACCATGGCAGCAATAATTATTGCTTTCCCTTTTCCAGTAATCAATTCAAAGACTTCCCTCACATGGATTAAAAAACCCAAAGCATTGCATCTCTACACTAGAAGGAGATGGTGTAGCTTCCTCATCATCCAGCCTTCGAAGTCTGCAACACCTATGTACAGTCATGGTCATTAAACTCACAGAACAAGCTATACTATCAAAACCTTTCACTCATGGGATTTAAATCAACATAGCTCCCGGAAACTTATCTAAGACATGGTAACGCTAGCAAGATTCTCTAATGCACCAATATGACAATGAAAATGAAGGCGAGTAAATATGCAACAACAGAAGCTATACTTTAGAGTCGAAATTCAAATAGACTAACTGCCTTAATCCAAGAGCAAGAACCAACGAGCGTTACAATAATTTCCTTTCACAACCAAACTTGAATCAACACCATATATTGGCATAAAACCAGGCACTCTTCCACTCTGATACACGTTTTAGTAAGAAAAATCTATATAGGTTGGTCAATTCACTACCTTTACAAAAGTGTAAGGAAAAAAACTGAACTGGAAACTCGAAAACTAAAACCAAAGAATAGAGCTAACCAATGCCAAAATGAACTCCTCCTCCGAATCAAAGATCAATTCTTGGCACAAAAGGTCGCCAAAATCCAGAGAATGAGCTAGAAGCCGGTGTAGCCATCACGGGTGGGGCTGCCCACGACCGAAAACAAGCCACCGCCTTCTAGGTCATCCCTATACAAATCCTCAGTGCCCCGAAACGCCGCGTGTAACAGCACGAGCGCGATCCCAACGAGAATGGAGACGAGGACGTTCAACCAGACGCTGGTGAAGACGAGAGCGACGACGGTGACGAGGGCGAGGACGGCGAGGACGATGCGGTCGTCGACGATCCAATTGAAGAGGACGAGGGGAGCGTCGCGGAAGAAGTAGAGGAAGAACCAGGCGACGAAGACGAGGAGGAAGACGATGAGGGAGACGGGGTGCCAGAGGAGGCTGAGGAAGAGGATGAAGAGGACGGCCATGGCGTAGTTGACCCGGAAGTGGCCGAGGTTGCTCTTGATTCGGAGCGTGGCCGTGCCCAAAGTGTCGGGGCGCGTGAAGCTGGAGAAAGGCTGGACCAGCTCGAGCCATGGGCGGCGCGTGGCGAAGACGGCCTGGGTGGCGTCTCTGGCGCGTGAGAACGTCGTGGTTGGGGTTGTGTATGCGGCGGCGGGGGGAGGGAGGGTGCCGTAGGGGGCGGCTTTGGAATTGGAGGAAGACATTGGAGGAGCGAAATGAGAGAGCTTGGAGGTTGGAGATGAAGCTCAATTAAACCCTAGGAGAGAGAGTGAGAGAGAGAGAAGGCAAGAAATTTGATATGGGGATTTGGAATCAGAATCATATAGAGTAGAGAAAGGGGAAGCGAGAGGTTTCTGTAACTGCTTTGCTTTGTGGAAGACTGCGTGGGCTGGTTCTGATATTTGTGCTCGGTGAACTAACTGGAAAAGGCAAAACGAGCGCGTTTTGGTGGGCTCTGCTACGACACCGTTTTGGCCTCAAATTTGTAATTCAACATGTCTCTCGCGTTCTCAGTGGGACAGCGGTGGCTAGGGATGGCAATGGGGCGGGTTGGGGATGGGGATCACAATACCATCCCCATCCCCGGAGTCATTTTCTACCCCCATCCCCTCCCCAATCCCCAATAAAAATATATTGGGGATTCCCCGTTCCCATCCCCATCCCCATCCCCATTGGGGGCTAAACCTCCAAACCCGCCCCATATCCCCAATAAGAATTTAATAAATAAAATAATTTTTTTCTCATATTGCCTTTTTTAAAATCAAAATCTACACTTTCCAATTTTCTAAACCCTAACGCCGCCGTTTTCTCTCTGTGCTGCCACCAAAGCCGGATTTCTTCCTGGCACCGTACCGGTTTACTCCCATGCATCAAGGAAATGTGTTAGTATGGAACTGCAGGGGCATCATCAATCTAGAAACGCAGCGGGCGTTGCTTGATATGGTGCGAGCCAAAAAACCAAGCCTCATTTTTCTTTCGGAAACGTTAGCAAAGAAAAACCTCATTGACTCTATCACCACGAAACTGGGTTTTAAAGGAGGGTTCTGTGTTCCACAAGAGAAAGAGTCGCAGGGACTGGCGCTCTTTTGGAATGATGATACGCATGTAGACATCAAAAATTACTCACCGCATCACATTGACGCTGTGATAGGAAAACCGGGTATGGATCTATGGCGCTTCACCGGTATTTATGGTGTCGCTGCTCGGGATAGTAGAGACCGAACCTGGTCTCTGATCAAAACCCTCGCTGCACAACCTTGCTCACTGCCATGGTTGATGGCAGGAGACTTTAATGAAATTATGAGTACTGCTGACAAGTCTGGGGGGCCTCCTAGGGCACAAGCTGCAATGGAGAAATTCCGTATAACCATGTCTACTTGTGGTTTCATTGACATGGGCTTCGTAGGTGGGAGATTCACCTGGTCAAACAAGTACACTAAGGAGCGGCTGGACCGAGGTTTCCAGTCCACTCAATGGAGAAGGAGGTTTCCTTATAGTCGGGTGGTGACGCTTCCTCCGTCTGATTCGGATCACAGTCCCTTACTCGTTGAGGTTAGAGAGGAAAGGTTGGCAAGAGTTAACTATGAAAGGCGATTCCGGTTTGAGGAAGTGTGGTTTGGGCATGATGAATGTACCAACATCATCACACAAGCGTGGGCTACTCCTACTACTGGAAACGCATTGAGACAACTAGGGCACAAAATCAAATATGTTGGACGAAGACTTATGAATTGGCATCAAACTGATTTCAATAAACAGAAAGCTGACATGCGTGTTTTGCAAGAAAAGTTGAAGGATCTCATGCAACAGCCCTACTCTCCGGCACTGTATGAAGAACAGAGGGTGTTGCATATCCAATATAGTCAACTTCTCTCACAACAAGAGAAGTATTGGAGGCAAAGATCGAAAGTTATGTGGCTCAAGGATGGAGACCGTAATTCTGCATTTTTTCACAGAAAAGCTAGTAATAGGAAAGCCAAGAATACTATAAAAGGTTTATCTGATGAGTTTGGAGAATGGCAAACTGCCCCTACGGAAATACAAAGACTTTTGTTACAGTACTTCAAACAGGTGTTCTTAACTGAGGGAGTGGATTTTGAGGCCATAGCGAAGGTTGTTGAAGCTACTCCGCTAAAGGTAACGGAGGATATGAATGCCGACTTGCTAAAACCGGTTTCTGATGAGGAAATTAGAAGGGCGTTGTTCCAAATGCACCCTTCAAAGAGCCCTGGACCTGATGGTATGTCCCCATTCTTTTTTCAGAAATTCTGGAATGTTGTCAGTAATGATGTTTGTCATGCAGTTCGGGATCTACTTGAAAGGGGGGAGATTTGGCCTGAATCAAAATTTACTCACTTATGTCCTTTACCAAAACAGAAGGACCCAAAGGAGGCCTCCCACTTTCGACCAATTGCACTATGTAATGTCATTTGCAGGATAAGCTCCAAAGTGGTAGCCAACCGACTGAAACTGGTGCTACCGGATATCATTTCTCCATTGCAAAGTGCATATGTCCCTGGGAGACTCATCTCGGACAACACCTTAGTGGCCACGGAAGCAGCACATTTTATGCATAAATTGCGGAAACAAGAGAAGGGTTTTTTTTTTCACTGAAACTTGATATTAGTAAGGCCTATGATAGGCTTGAATGGGATTTTATCAAAGCAATCCTTTCTAAGCTGGGGTTTGCATCACAATGGATAAACATCATTATGACTTGTGTCACTTCAGTCAGATACTCTATCTTGGTACAAGGTGAGCCAACCTCTGCGATTGTTCCTACCAGGGGAATTAGACAAGGTGATCCCTTATCACCTTACCTCTTTATTTTATGTAGTGAAGGTCTTTCGTCACTAATTTCTGTAGCAGTTGAGCAGAATGTTATTCAGGGTCTTACTATGTGCCCTCAGGCCCCTACTCTTCATCATCTCTTCTTTGCTGATGATAGTATATTATTTGGTACTGCTACCAATGAGGAGTGTTTTCAAATTAGAACCATACTTGATATTTATGAAAAAACATCAGGCCAGAGGGTGAATTTTCAAAAAAGCAGTGTCGTGTTTAGTAATAATGTGCACTCTACCCGACAGTTGGAGATGACTTCAATTTTGGAGGTAAAGTGTGTCAAGGAGCATGACAGATATCTGGGTTTGCCCATGAGAATTGGAAAGTCAAAGACGGCAATCTTTGAATACATCAAATAGAAGCTCACGAAAGAACTGGTGAGTTGGAAGGCCAAGATACTTAGCTCGGCAGGTAAAGAAATTTTGATCAAGGCCATTGCTCAAACGATGCCATTGTATGCCATGAATTGCTACTTGTTGCCTAAGGGTCTATGTGATGACATCCATCAGTTATGTGCTTCTTTTTTCTGGGGTGATACCGATGAGAAAAAGAAGATACATTGGAGGAGTTGGGAATGGCTGTGTCTTACAAAACAGGAGGGCGGAATGGGATTCAAAAACATATATGCCTATAAAAAGCCATGCTTGCCAAACAAGGCTGGCGACTTGTGTCTAACCCTCACTCTTTAATTGCACGGTTGTACAAGGCCATCTAATCCCAACTGCTCGTTTTAGGAAGCGGAAGTAGGAGAGGCTTCCTCGTTCTCCTGGAAGAGTATTTTAAATGGTCGACCCATACTAAAAGCAGGGGTTCAGTGGAGAGTGGGCAATGGTAATCATATTAATATGTGGCATGATAAGTGGATTCCGGATTGTCCTCAGTATCTAGTGCAAAAACCGGCAGGTTGTGCTCTTACCAACGTCTCAGACCTGATTGATAGCTCCACAAAGCAATGGAATGTGTCTTTGGTCAGATCTGTTTTTACTGATCCGGTAGTGAATAGGATCCTATGCATTCCCCTTAGTAGTCAGGGGATGGAAGATGAAATTTGTTGGCATCCTGAGCGTAGGGGTCTCTACTCTGTTCGTACGGCGTACTGGATTGCCAGAGCCGTGGTGCTTGATAATTGTTTGGCCTCTCCTTCTAGGGGTGATCCTTATGCGGAGCTGTGGAAACGATTATGGCGAGCACAAGTGCCAGGAAAGGTTAAAATATGCCTGTGGCGTGCATGTAATGAGTTACTACCAACTCGTGCAAAACTAACTACCAAGGGATACACGGGAGATTTAAGTTGTGTATTGTGTTCACATCGCTATGAGGACTGCAGTCACATATTCTGTAAGTGCCCCATTGCCAACTCCATTCTCTCGGCTCCACCGTTTAATGTGAGTGCAAGTCTTCTTCCAAACATCCAGTTCAAGGAATGGATGTTGGAAAGGGCCCTGCACCTTCCAGCTGATATTTTTGAAAAATTGGTCATCATCTTGTGGGCAATTTGGAAGAATAGAAACAACCAATTATGGAATGGCACTTGTCAGTCAGCAAGTGATTTGGTGTTGGGAGCCCTCACTTGGTTGGAGGAGTTTCAAAAGGCTAGACAAACAGATGCAAAGCCGAAAAAACTTCGTTCAAACCAACGATGGGTTCCACCTGCAGATGGAAAGTGGAAACTGAATGTCGATGGTAGTTTTTTGCCTACCAATACCGTGGGTGGAGTGGGGGCTGTGCTACGTGATGATACTGGCCTGTTTCGCGCTGCTCTGGCATCCCCGATTACATATGTTTCATCTCCGGAGCAGGTTGAGCTAAATGCTATAAAGCAAGGTCTGGTATTCCTACAACAAATGCACGTTGAGGAGGCCATTGTGGAAACAGATTGTCTCCAAGCCACTTTGGACGTCACTGATGTGCAGTATACCAGATTACCTGACAGGGGTTTATTGGATGATATACGACAGCTCCTCAATCACATGCCAGGAGTGTCAATTGAATATGCCCCCAGAACGTGCAACTATGTCGCCCACCGTTTAGCTAATATAGCATATGAGACTGAACTTAGTTCTTATTGGTTTGATAGTGCACCAGATTGCATTCTGGATGTACTTGCTTTTGACTGTAATCAACCCCATTAAGGGGCTTTAATAAATGTCTTTTCATTCAAAAAAAAAATCAAAATCAAAATCTACAACAAATAAATTTAAAATATGATTAAATTCATAAATCATAATTCAGTGAGTGCAAAAGTCAAAACACCATTAAAGTAATTGTGTAGCCACTAAAGTAAAGTAGTAAATGTATATATTTGTGATTTATATTATAAAAAATAAATTTAAAATATATATATATATATAAGTTAAATATATGTATATATTATTGGGGCGAGTTTGGGGATGGGGATCACAATACCATCCCCGCCCCATCCCCAATCTTAGATAACGGGGATTGGGGATCCCCATCCCCATTCCCCATTTGTCCCCGAATTCTCCCCCCATTAGGGGCGGGTATCCAATGGAGCTCCGCCCCGCTGGAGATTTTTGTCATCCCTAGCGGTGACTACGAGCCTACGACTAGGGATGGCAATGGGGCGGGTTGGGGATGGGGATCACAATATCATCCCCATCTCCGAGGTCATTTTCTACCCCCACTCCCGCCCCAATCCCCAATAAAAATATATTGGGGATTCCCCGTCCCCATCCCTATTGGGACTAAGTCTCCAAACCCACCCAAAATCCCCAATAAGAATTTAATAAATAAAATATTTTTTTCTCATATTGCATTTTTTAAAATCAAAATCTACAACAAATAAATTTAAAATATGATTAAATTCATAAATCATAATTCAGTGATTGCAAAAGTCAAAACACAATTAAAGTAAAAATGTAGCCATTAAAGTAAAGTAGTAAATGTATATATTT
Source organism: Rosa multiflora (assembly GCA_002564525.1). NCBI lineage: Eukaryota > Viridiplantae > Streptophyta > Magnoliopsida > Rosales > Rosaceae > Rosa > Rosa multiflora. The sequence goes on along the minus strand of BDJD01001914.1, from coordinate 127,236 downwards.
GTAATTTATATTATAAAAAATAAATTAAAATATATATAAGTTAAGTATATGTATATATTATTAGGATGGGGATCACAATATCATCCCCACCCCATCCCAAATCTTAGATAGCGGGGATTGGAGATCCACATCCCCATTCCCCATTTGTCCCTGAATTCTCCCCCCATTAGGGGCGGGTATCCAATGGAGCTCCGCCCCACTGGGGATTTTTGCTATCCCTACCTACGACCTTAGGCCTTCTCCAACCCAAGAAACTAAAGTGCTAAAAGGACAATTTTTTAGTCCAACCCAACAAGTTAAGGGTCAAAGTGTTAAAAATTAGGGCCAAATGTGAGTCTAAAGGGCTAAATTTAGTCCTAAAGATAGCCCTTTGCCCCTTTAAACAAATGGGATCAGAAAACTGTGGTCCACGAATTGGAGAGGAATGTGACATAAGCATGACATCAGCAACTGACGTCAGTTAGCCGTTGCGTTTTTTTTTTTTTTTAAGCCGTTGGTTTACTATGTGTTAATTTTTTATATTATTATCTTTAAAAAAATACAACCGAAAAAATATTTTTTATCATAAAAATGATTTTATTCAAGTAAATCTTTATTTGTGTGTCTGGCCTAAACTCTAGGTTACTTGACCTAGTGGTAATAGAGTTTAATTAGAAAGATCTAAATATTCCTATTCAATGTATGATTACCTTTCCTTGTATGATTCGGATTCTATGCATTGTAATCTTCTATATAAAGAGGCTCCTATTATCAATGAGAACACACAGCAATTCTCTCTCAAATATCGCTTCCCTAAAACACGTTATCAGCACGAAACCCTAACCCTGAAATAAATAGCCAAACTCTGATTCAAGAAGCTAAAAACCTTGAATCAGAATACAAAACCTTGAAACCTTTTCTGCCTCCGCCACACAACTTGAAGCCCTCGACCCCAAGAATCCAGAACTGGCGACAGAATCACCAGAACCTACCGGAAACCTACCGAATCGGCACCGGAAGCTCCAAAACACCCGCAGCAAATACTCCACCGGTTCACCCACCTTGACGATCTCCGATTGCTACCAAAATTTCTCAGAAGCAGCTATTTGATCCTAGAATTCTGGAACCGGAAGATAAATCAGTGAACCGGCTACCTGAATCTTCTGCAAAAAAACCGGCAGAGAGAGAAAAAAAAAGGGCAGCTTAAGCCGCTGACGTCAGCACACAGTCAGCACCGGTTGACCGTTTCCGGTCAACTTTCCGGCCCCGCCGATGACTTTTCCGACCATTTTCCTGCCACTTTTTCCCGTCAAATTTTCCGGCGACCTATTTTGAGGTATTTCTTTTTACTAAACGTTCCCTTTTTTTTAGAGTTTTTAAATTCAATTTCTCTTCTTTTTTAGGGACTTGCAACCTCCCTTCTTCTACCCCCTCTTTCTTCTTCATAGGGGAGACCAAATTAAGCCGAATTGTGGGGGTTCGTGCTCACTCCAAGATTGGAGCTTGTAGAGTTCTCCAAACTTAGAGTTTGTTGAGATAAAACGATCGACCTCAAATATCATTGCTTCGATCTAATCCAACCCCTCTTGGAAGCGACTACGCTCAGAAATTCCTAATTTCTTGGAAGCGATTACGCTCAGAAATTTTATCTGTTTTTGTGGTAGCTTTTTCCGCTCTGAAACTAACCCTAATTTCTTGTTCTCTTTCAGGATGAGTAACTTGAACAAATTGGACTTTGATCCATTGGGAACAACTGGCTCTGGATATCACAGGTGGGTTCGTGATGTCCGCTAGCATATCAAGGCCGATGGAATTCTGCATATGATTCTCGAGCCTAGCCAGGACGTGCTAACTGTTGAGCAAGCTCAAGCTTTGGAAGCAAATAGAGCAGCCTTAGAGGCAAATAAGGCAAAAGTCATCATCCTAATAACTAGTCATGTGGATGATCCGCTCCAGTACCAGTGTATGAATGAAGAAGACCCCAGAAGGCTGTGGGTCTCACTCGAAGAAAGATTTAGCAACGTCCGTGACTCCCTGCTTCCTAACCTAGAAGTGAGATGGCATAGTAGGGCTTCTGTGATTTCAAGTCAGTTCTTGACTACAACTCGGTAGCACTTCGCATTAAATCCTTAATGGAATTCTGTGGTAAAGAGATCACAAATGCGATGTTGATTGAGAAGACTCTCTCTACCTTCCCCGTCTCTGCATTAATGGTTGCTAAGAACTATCGAATCGATGTTACTGTAGGAAGAATCACAAGGTTTTATGAGCTCATTATGTCACTGAAAAGCATGACAATTTTTTAGAAGAACTATAATTCGAGATCCGTAGAAACAGAG